>VUQH01080714.1:0-16616 GCA_015106775.1 Etroplus canarensis | reverse complement strand
TTCGGATCATTTCTGGCAGTAAGGCTATATTCTGTTCGCTCTGAGCTCAGGATTTTCTTTACACTGAATGTGACTCTGAGTGCCTTTAACCTTTTAAAGTGGAAGTTGCAGTGAGAGAAAGGCCAAACTGACAGTTGGATTTCACTGATGCCTCCCTAAACAAACAGGCTGACCTCTGACTGGGCATGCACTTAATGGCTGCGGGGCTGGTTATGAATGGTGAAATAGTTTCAGGAACATCTAGCAGGCATGTGGGTTGTTCCGGGGCGTAATATCCAGTCAATAATGATCACTCATTAAGTATGCTGCAGAGTGAAATACCTCAGGTGTGAGGTCTGAGCCCCTCTCTGACTGTCAGAGGCTAATCTGCTCCAGTTGGTGGAAACAGTTTTGAGCTGTGTTGTTTCCTGTCTTGGAATGTTTCATCTAGTTGTGAAGTATGTACCCAGCTTAAATGCCATCTACTTTACTACTGTTTACTGACATTTGGCTTTACTTCTACCTTTCCTCATCTTGGATTTGGACTTTTAAACAAACTTAGCTAAAACCCAGTCACCTCACGTTTCTTTTTCCATAAGCTCCTTTTTTCTGTGCAATTCACGTACAATCGTGAGAAAGAATACTTTTAAAGGGCTCTGTGCAGCTGTGAAAAACTAAACTATGATTAATTAGAACCACCTTCAAATGTAATAACACAAACTGATCATTTTCTGTATGACTTTATGTCGCTCACATTATTGTGGAAGAATTTTAGCCCACTCTTCTTTAAAATGTTGCTTCAGCTCATTGAGGTTTGTTGAACTGAATTGAACTGACATTTGTTTGTTAAATTCAATTCAATTGTTTTTATTTAGCACCAATTCACAACAAACGTCAGCTCAAAGTGCTTTACACCGTAAAATAAGACCTTACAGTGTTAGAAAGAAAACGCCAACAATCAGACGACCCCCTATTAGTAAGCATTTGGTGACTGTGGGAAGGAAGAGCTCCCTTTTAACAGGAAGAGACCGCCAGCGGAACCAGGCTCAGGGAGGGGCAGCCATCTGCCTCAACCGGTTGAAGTGAGGAGAAAGAGAAGAGAGATTGGAGAGCAAAGAGAGACACAGACTATGAGAGAGAGAAGACAATATTCAATGACATGCAGCAGCAGCCAGTAAATGTGTAGGGAAGCGGTGGGTGGAGAAGAAATGCCCAGCACACCATAAGAAGCCCCCCAGCAGCCTAAACCTATTGCAGCATAACTCTAGGCTTTAAAGGAAAAAAAGGAAAGTTTGAAGCCTGATCTTAAATGTAGAGAGGGTGTCTGTCTCCTGAAGACAAACTGGGAGCTGGTTCCACAGGAGAGGGGCCTGATAGCTGAAGGCTCTGACTCCCATTCTACTTTTAAAAACTTTAGGAACCACAAGTAGATCTGCACTCTGAGAGAGAAGTGCGCTAATGGGAAAATATGGTACGTTGAGGTCTTTAAGATAGGATGGGACCTGATTGTTCAAGACTTTGCATTTGTTTATGCACGGCTCTCGTTTCTGCCACTGCATTTCAATAGCTTTCAAAGGTCTGGACTTTGACTGGGCCATTGCAACACCTTAAATTTTGATTTTCTCTCTTTCTGTTACAGAGTTGCTGCTGTGTTTGGGATCATTGTCCTATTGGATGGCCTAGTTTTGACCCAGGTTAAGCCGTCAGACAGAAGGCCGTACATTTGACTCCAGAATACTTGGGTGGACAAAGCAGTTTATGGTTGATTCAATGACTGCAAGGTGCCCAGGTCCTGTGGCTGCAAAACATGCCAGAATCACCAGCCTTCCACCACTATGTGCGACAGTTGGTATGAGGTGTTTGTGCTGATATGCTGTATGCAGCGCTGTGCATTATAGCCAAACAGCTCCACTTTGGTCTCGTCTGTCCAGAGGACATTGTCTTCTGGTTTGTTCAGATGCAACTTTGCAAACCTAAGCCATGCTCTTTTTAGAGATCAAGCTTTCTTCTGGCAACAATTCCATACAAGCGATACCTTTTCAGTAATTTTCTAAATATACTGTCATGACCCTTGCCATCTAACAAACTAACTGAGGCTTGTAGAATCTGAGATGTAGGTCTATCCATCCATCCATTCATTTTCCACCGCTAATCCAGGTTTGGGTCATTGGGGCAGCAGTCTAAGAAGAAACTCCCAGACCTCCCTCTCCCCAGCCAGACACAGAAGTGTTACCAAACCAGCTGAGATAGAATCTCTTCAGCGTGACAAGGGCCCCCTCGGGACATGCCTGAAACACTTTTCCTAGGAGGTGCCTGGAAGGCACGTGGAAGAGTAGCGGCTCTACTCTGAGCCACTCCCAGATGACCAAGTTCCTAACCCTACTGTATCTCTAAGGGAGACCCCAGCCTCCCTTCAGAAGAAACTAATTTCAGCCCCTTGTATATGTGACCCTTATCCTTTCAGTCACTACGCTATCATAGCTGAGAATAGGAACGCAGATAGACCGGAAAATCGACAGCTTCGCTTCCACACTAAACTGTCTCATCAACACAACAGATCTGTAAAATGTCCGCATCACTGCAGACACAGAGACACTCCATCTGTCAATCTCACACTCGCTCCTTCTCTCACTTGTGAACAAGACTCCAAGAAATTTAAACTCCTCCACTTGGGGCAGTGACTCCTCCCTGACCTGCAGTGGGAACGCCATCCTTATCCAGCTGAGGACCATAGTCTCAGACTTGGAGGTGCTAATCCTCAGATGAGCTGTAGCTCTTGTTTTTTTTGTTTTGTTTTTTCGCAGTTTCTCTGAGCATTCCATAGTCTGACCTTGGGATGTCTCCTGGGAAGATTGTGATATTGTGTTACCATGAATGCACCAGACCAGCAAACTGCTAAAACTTCTGTTTCTATAGAGGTGGCCACACTGGCTGATGATTAGTTCATCAAGTGCATTTGATTAGCAGCACCCTCTTTATTTCTATGGAACCTGTGAAGGTGTGCTGTTTTTCAGACAACTGCCTACAGTCCTGTAATACCCTTCTTTTCTACATGACTGTGGAAGCTCTCTCTATTTTCCCCAAAGTTGACTACAAGCTGGTTTGTGGGGTTTCCAGTAGTGCTGAAGGGTTTCAGAGTAGTGGAAGTTAACATCCATGTGATGTACTGGTGTAAATGGGGCAAGTGTTTACTTCACTAAATCATGCATGTTTGTTTCTCAGACCACATTTGTATCAGGTGAAATTTTTATACAAGTTTTGTAAGTAAGATCAGTTCTTCCATGTCCTATCGCCCTTCCTTTTGGTGATAGGTGATAGTTTTACTGCTTTATTTTCTTTGTCATGTTTCCCCGTGCTGTTAAATTTGCTTCATTTAAACATTTAAGGTCACTACTCTTTTCCATTAATCTGTCTGATAAGGTTTACCGCACATCCTTGAACCTGTGAGCTTCCTGTTGTAGACGCTCAGTGTATTTTGTCAAAGTTTTCTTTAATTTCTGTGCTTTCTGTAACTCCTTCGTCTTCTTTTTAAAGATTTAATTTGCCTTCTTGACAATGTCAGTTGAGAAAGTTTTTTCCCTTCGTTGCTGGTTGATTACTATGTTTTTGTTTTCTCTCAGGACAGTGGAACCACAGCGGATCATCATCATCATCATCATCATCATCATCATCATCTCCACATTTCTTGCTCTCTGTATTTCCTCGTCTTTCTTTTTTTAACTGTTCAAGTTGCTTTCTCAACAATGTCGGTTGAGAAAGTTTTTCCATCCTTGTCTCTGTTAGTATTACTGGTTTGTTTTTCTTCGGACAGTGGACCACGTTGACTTGTCATCCCTATGCCCCCATTTGTTTATTTCCCAAAGCAGCTGATTGGCTTAAAGGCAACCAACGCGCCTGGCAGACCAGCGGACATTCCAGCTGATATCTGGGAGAAAACAAACTGCGAAGGTTGAGCTGATTGACCTGCTCAACCACGTCTGCACTCACCTGGACAAGCCACTGAGCACTGTGAGGGTCATGTTTCTTGACTTCTCCAGTGCATTCAGTGCCATCAGGCTGGCTCTACTGGGTGAGCGATGCAGGTGGATGCCTCCCTTGTGACTTGGATTATTGACTAAGTGACTGACAGACCACAGTATGTGTGTCCACAGGACTGTGTGTCAGACGGTGTGGTCAGTGACACCAGAGCCCCGCAGGGGACCGTTCTGTCTCCTCTTCTCTCCACCCTCTACACCACAGACCCTGTGACCCCTTGACAGTTTTCATTAAATATTCACATCGTACATACTACATATTGTATACAGTGCTTAACTTTAGAGTTATTTAAGTTACATATGGCAATTCATACAGACAGTTTATTTTTATCATATCTCTTACCTCTCAAATTTATATTTACTGCCTTACAAATGTATATTTATTTACATAAAACTGTGCATTTGTAATAAAATACAATTTCCCCGGATTAATAAAGTATTCTGATTCGGATTCTCTGTGCCAGTCAGTCTCTAGTCCCTGCTCTTTGAAGTTATTATTATCTGGTACTCTCCCCTCCAGGACATCTTTCTCACTGAAACTTTAATGTGATGGAAACTCATCCAGATTGTCCAGAGTCATCTAAAGTCTTTATCAGTCATCTACTGACTCTGGTTCACCACCACTAGGGTCTAGACTCCAGTGGTTCTGGTCGCCATCTCCTACCTGTGCCCTGTGATGTTGCCCTATGATTTTGCACTTTTACCCCCAAATGATCACTTCTTATCAAATCGCTTCATAGCTGAAATTTCATCCAATGCTTTTACCTGGCTCCTTTTGGAGCTTGCCTTTCTGTTTTAAGGCCTAGATCATTCCTCCTTTAAGCACCTTCTTTTAAAGCAGACTTCAGTTTCATTCAGCGGGTGCAACTTAACAAAAATTCTAAATCCTTCAGCAGCTTATCCCCATATTTCTGTGTTCAACCGACAACTTTCAGTTTGAACCCCTGAACGTTCAATAAGTCTTTAACCCTAGTACCGCAGGACCTCAATATACTGATGTCCCAGATAAGTTTCGTGTACTGCTGGTCACCTATATATTGATCACTTCCGGTGTTTTCATTCACTGCCAGTCGTCTAGCTGGTCGTATAGCTGGCAGTACTAGGGTTAAGACTTCTTTGTGAATGAAAAAATCCATCATACTTGCACTCAAACAACAGACAGCTTCATTTAGTTGTTATGTTTTGACCCAAAAGGAGCAAAGTCTTACAATTTTAAGTGCCATTTGAACTTTCAGTTACAATTTCAGTAATTCTATTTTAACCACGCTTTTCAAATTTACTTTGGGTAGAAACTTAATAATGCCCTCAATTTCACTGGCACACAAAAATATTTTAATATCTATATTTTCATAATTTACTGCAGCTACATACTGGTTCCTCAATGGGTCATTTCCCTACATAAATCCCATCAAACATGGACTTGCACAGACTTCAGTTTAATTAAAAATGTTTTCATGACACCCAGGAGTTCATCGATTAATGTGGTCAGAATTTATGCGTTGTTTAGAGCAAGCTGGACAGGTTGATAAAGAATTTAGCAGTGGACACAACAGTGTTTACATGAATAATAAATACTATGGCCTGAGGTGTTGGTGAGGTTGTGTTTCACTCTGTCTGCTGTGTGATTACAGAAAGAATATAAAATACATCTCATTTTTCTCTGTAAAGTGAAGCATATGCATTTTTTAAGCTGAGGATTTTCAGTGAAACTCGAAATTTGTTGCAGAACAGACAGTTTCTGGCTGCAGATTTCTATTTTCTGTAACTTCTGGAGAGGAGAAACCACTTGGCTTCTGTTTGTGTCACCTCAGTCTGTTTGGGGCTGATGATGTAATCCTCGTCTAAGCATGTTTTTACTCTGAATCTGCTGCATCAGCAGTTACGCTGGGGGGAAAAATAACGCAGGGTAAAAGTGATGCAAACCCCAGTTCCAGAAAAGTTGAGATATTTTCCAAAATGCAAGAAAAACTAAAGTTTGTCATGTGTTAATTGACGAGAACTCTGTACTTTTGTCAGTCAGATAAAATGAAAGATTTCAGTAGTTTCAGCTTCAATGTAGAATTTGATCGCTGCAACACACTCAGCTAATGTTGGGACAGAGGCCTGTTTACCATTGTGTTTCATCACCTTGTCTTTTAATAACACTTTGTAATCTTTCTGAAACTGAGGACACTAATTATTATTGTTTTGCAGTTTTGTTTCCATTCTTGCTTGATGTAACACATTAGCTGCTAAACAGTCTATGGTTCATTGTCTGACTCTTCATAATGTGCTATACATTTTACACACATACATACACAGGAGATAGATTTGGACTGGCAGCAGGCCAGTCAAGCACATGCACTCTGTATCTGTGAGGCCACGTTGTTGTAGCCCATGCAGAATGTGATCTGGTTTTGTCCTGCTGAAATAAAAACATCCTGGGATGTCCTGGAAAGAGACGTTGCATGATGGCAGCATATGTCTCTCTAAACTCCTCATATATACCTCAGAGTCAGTGGCACCTTCACATGCACGCAACTCACCATTACCATGGGTGCTGATGTGCCCCCACGCCATCACAAACGCTGCCTTTGCACCTTTTGCTGACAACAATCTAGATGGTTGGTTTCATGAAGCACACATGAATCCACAGCCTTTCAGGCCATCTGAGATGAGCTTGGGCCCGGTGCTGTTTCTGCATGGAGCTGGTGTGTAACACAGTTTCAAGCTGCATTTTTGGATGCACCGACGTGACAGTTATCATGGTGCTTTGAATTTCTTCATTTCTTTAATAGGTTTGAGATTCTTAGTTTTTATATTTTGTTATTGCATCATTTGTTTATGGTTATACTCTAGTGAGCCTTGCTTATGTGTAGTTATTTTATTCTTTAGATATCGCCTGCTGTGTTCCTGTAGGTAGATAGATAGATACTTTATTAATCCCAAAGGAAATTTCAGAATCCAGCAGCTTACACAATACAAATGACTCTTACACAAACACCGACAGCCTATACAGTAAATCCAGGTACACATAAGTTAAGGGTAAAACATACAAAATAAGATATAAGGTAAGAAATATAAAACTATAGAGTAAATACAGATACCTATTACATTAAAAATAAATTATAAAAATAGGTTTAGTAGGGTAAGGGCAGGGTTGTTAGGCGGCAGAATGGCTAGTCCATGGAACAAAGGACTTCCTGAGTCTGTCTGTAGAGCCTGTTAGTGACAGTGTGCCACTAAACAAGCGTCTCTGCCTGGTGAATATAGTGTGCACTGGGTGTTGATCTTCGTCCATGATGGACATCAGCTTGTTCAGAGTCCTTTTCTCTGCAACTGAGTTAAGGATCCCAGTCACAGAGTTGGCTTTCCTCACCAGTTTGTCCAGTCTGTTGGTGTCTCCCTTCTAAATGGTCTCTCCCCAGCACACCACTGGCGACGACTGACTGGTAGAACATGACCAGGAGTTTATTGCAGATGTTAAAGGGACCCCGGTTTCCTCAGGAAGTAGTCTGGGCTCTGTCCCTTCTTGTACAGTGCATCTATGTTAGCTGACCAGTCCAGTTTATAGTCCAGGTGAAGTCCAAGGTACCTGTAGGTACTGACTCTTTCCACATTATGTTCAGTTTTACTTCCTGCCCTTGATTGTTGCCACCTGTGCTGCTCTCCCTCCTGTTTCTTGTTAAGTCAGTGTTTATTGGTTCTCTTGCTTTGCCCTTGCTCCAGGCCGTGTCAGCTGCCCGTTAAGCTTTAGTCCTGTCTGTGCGAGGTCTTTCTTAAGCCAAGCCAAGTTTCATCATGTCTTGTTTCAGTCTTGTTTCTTCCCTGCTTATCTGTTAGTTCAGTTCACACCTCTGTGGATTCAGTTTATTTTTCATGGACTGTTTGCCAGCTTTATTACATCTTGATTTTCTTTCATTTTATGTATGGATTCTTTTATTCATTTGGGTCCACACATCACTCCACAAGCCCTAACAGACAATAGATTTCTGTGGCATTCCCAAGCCCAGGTGGCTTTATGTGTTACAAGTGAATGAGCTGCTGGAGGGCTTGAAGATCATGCACATTCACCAGTGGGTTCTGACATTGCCTTTTATGCACAGATGTCTCCAAATGTTCACAATATCATGCACTGTAAAGATTAAAAGACCTAAGTTTTCTGCAGTCTGAGAAATGTTTCTTTTAAATAAAGTAACAATTTCTCACAAATGTTGGTATAAAGGGTGAGTCACAACCAATCCTGGCTTGAAAAGACTGAGCCTTTGATGAATGTTACTTTTATTCTCAATCATGATACCTCATTTGCTCCCAATCAGCATAACCCGGTGTTACTTGAATATTTTATGAACTTTTCAATCTTTGTTACTTTTGTTGTGTTGCAATCCACAAATTCTAAATTTGTGTATATTTACAAAATATAATTAAGTAGCTCAGTAAAACTATTGAAAATCTTAGTTAAGTAAAGGTTAACGTGAATAAACGTTTTGTTTTTTATAGCATTTTGGAAAATATCCCCAACTTTTCTGGAAATGGGGTTTGTGCTTCCATCAGCCGTTAGACCAGGGTATCAGACGAAACCTGAACATTTCTGTCACACAGCCGGTCACCTTGGTTCACTTAATCTTTAGGAGCTTTTCTGTGCACTACACTGGCTCTGATGGTTTTAGACCAAACGATGGAAGTTCAGTGACAGCAGCCGACTGGCAGCACAATGTCACATCCTTGCCCCAAAGGAGCCAATCAACAAGTGAAACGAGAATTATATGCGCCACTCATGTTGTTGTACTGAGGTTCGCAAAAGTTTCATCTGCATGGCTGCAGGCAAAACTGTTATCATGTTGACGAGGAAGACGTATTTTCTGCTCTGAAATAAGCCAGAGAAACTCATGCCGGCACTCTGTATTGGAATCATAAAAGAAATCATAATGTTTTTAGGGCCCAGGATTTGCTAAATAAAAGTTATGGCTCTCATCCCATTCACTCAGACAGGGATTTGGTCTAACCCATGGACTGTATAAAAAGATTGATGTAGCTACTGTGCTGTTACCCGCTGCTTTCTGCACCTTGCATTTTAAAGCTTCAGTGCCTCTGTCATGCTGACTGTTTGGAGAAATGTGATCATATCTGCTATAGCAAGCTGGGTTAGCAAGCTGCAGCCTTAAACCAAACTGATACATGCTAATTAGTACTAAGTAACAAAATATTATAATACTGGTATTTGATTTGCCGAAAATGAAGCAAAATTTTGGACTAACTGCAACACACATAAAGCCATATTATTGTCCAATAATAGCACTGTGAATGCACTGATTGGAACTAACACTGCAAACATAGTAACTTGTATAAGAGGAGGAAAGCACTTTTTACTATAGGACTCATTCACTCAGCACTTTATTCTGAGCATTTTAAGTGTATTTAACTATCACACATACATTCTTATCCAAGAACACTGTAAATAGACTGGAGTTGCCAGGGACTGACCCAACAACCTTCTAGCTAGAAGACAACCCACTCTATCTCCTTAGGCACAGCTGTCCTATAACACCCTGTGTCAACACATCTGTCAGTCACAGAGACCACACCCCACTTTCAGCCATAATAAAAATCCAGCCTGAGAGCTTTGGGGGGAAAAAATCACAACCATGCAGTTGTTATGATGGGAAAATTAGCTACATTGCTTCTGTGTTGGCTTCATTTTCATTAGAGGTACTGTAATAACTACCTGGAGACAGTTCAAAGCTGGCTGCAAGACTATCTTCTCAAAGGACTCCTCCAGCATCACCTGTGCTCAGTCTTGACCAATGAGAGCTCTGGAATGTGAATGGTCATGGGGTTTTTGACTTTGGGACAATTACTCCCAAACACTATACTAAATTGGGATCAATGTAAGCATATTTAAATTTGGATGAAAGCTCTTTCTCAAGTCCAAAGACATTAACTATCCACCCACTTTCTCGCTTTCAAGCCAAATTGTTGAACAAACCACTTACTTTGGAGGTAAATCAAAGACCTTCAGATCCCCTTCCATCAGTTTTCAGGCGAGATTCTAAGCGCAATGTCATTTTTAAAGATGCTACTTTATGCAGAGTTATGCAGAGTTAAGCTTGGTTAAATCGTTTTTAATCCAATTAAACCAACTCTACACGTTGTTAATAACTAAACAGTGACAGCCGAAAAAGACTGATGAACTATATTTAGAGGAAGTCTCAGTGATTTGCTCCACCTGTCCTCCAGATCTCCCAACAGACATGATAATGAGCAAAATCCTCCATCTGGCTGACTCGCTTACAGTGAGCTCAACCCAAAAACTGTTGTCTGAATGTGCTAAATTTAATTCTGCTCTAATTAGTTTTGTGACAAGAGGCTGCAGAGCAGCCTGGATTGTGCCTCATGGTGATCAGAAGCTAATCAATCAGTCCAATGAAACACAAAGAAAAAACCGGTTTGTAGAATCAATCACACTTCATCAACAAATAATTTCCAGATAATATGAGACAGAAAATAAGACACTGTAATTTTCAATTTCCACAAGGAGCAGGGACACTGATCTATTAGAAGCTAACAGCTGTATCTTATCACACATTTTAAATCCCCATCCTCATTTGTGTAAAGTTGTGGATGTATTTTCAAGAAATTGGGTAATCATTGTGTTTGGATAGCTGTGTTAAAGTTTACTGCCTTGTAAGTAAGGAATGGATTAAAGTAAAGGTTGGACTGAATTATGTTAGTTTATTTATCTGCTCTAAAGTAATGTAGTATGCCAGCCTAAAAGCACTAGCCTAATTTTTCTAGGACCAAACCCTAGGAGGTACATTACTTAGTAGGGTTACAGGTTGCATTAGAGAAAAATCCCATTTATGCCTGTAAAACCCAGGCGAGTGGGAGACAGCCCTGGATTATACTATATTAAAAAATTTATGCTTTTTATTCAATTTTTAGTAACCCAGCTTCAAGTCAGCATCAGTAAAGATAACAAGAGCTAGGGTCTAATACATAATAAAACCATATCTGTGCTGCTGTCCACATATAGTATTTTCGACTACAACTGATTTTGATCCATCCATCCATTCATCCATCCTCTTCCACTTATCCAATTCAGGGTCTCAGGAAAGATGAAGCCTATCCCAGCTGTCACAGGGTGAGACACAGGGTACACCCTCAAAAGGTCACCAGTCTGTCACAGGGCTAACACAGAAAGACAGACAACCATTCACGCTCACATTCACACCTATGGCCAGTTTAGAATCATTAACTGACTTAACATTTATGTCTTTGGACTGTGGGAGGACGCTGGAGTACCCAGTGGGAACATGCAGTTTCCACACAGAAAGGCTGGTGGATCAGAACCCAGGATCTGTTTGCTGTGAGGTGACAGGGCTTATTGGACACCCATAAATACGTTTTTTTTGTTACTAATTCATTATAAGAGTTATAGTGGAATATAAATACACACACACACACACACACACACACACACACACACACACATATCTATCTATCTATCTATCTATATAGATATATAGATAAATAGACAGATATGGGGCATGGCATGTATGCCGTAGCAAAGCTCCCTTTGTTTTTCCCCTAGGGGCCGTCACATCGAATTAATCCGTGTATATGATTTGACAGAGATTTTATGCTGGATGCCTTTCCTGATCTAAGCCTCCCATTTATCTGGGCATTGGACTGGCACTAGGAGTACATGGAGTTGTGTCTCCTCCCAGTCTTGAACTTGGAAACTTTCGTGTGTTAGATGAACACGTAAACCCCTGCACTATGGAGACAAAACAGTAATTTCAGGCTAACATCCCTGAAGTCCCCCCACCTACCTGGCTTTTAAAACTTCTGTTCACACGGGGGATGAACTAAAGGGGCTGTACCAAGTCCCAGTATAAGATAAATAAAGTTTTTGTGAGTTTTGTGTGTCCACTCTAGTAGAATCTATGACTAAAAATAAGAAGCTGGAAATGGGCGTAAGAAGTCTCCTGTAACAGTTATATCTGTATCAGGATACATCATGAAGAGTTGAACACAGAACTCTTTTTAAAAACATAAGTGAGACAAATAGCAGATGCTATTTGTCTCACTTATGCAGTGTGTTTTCTGAGACATCACATCAGATGCAACATCATCATCTGCAAGGTTTCAACATGGTGTCATCTGTGTACATGTGAGAAGACGTAGATTCTGCTGTGTTTGTTTCCATTTATAAACTCCTCTGGATGCTAAACACTACATAAACATGACAGGACATTACGCGTCACTGAAGCACTTACCCTCTCTGCGGACTGTGCCGTGCCAAAGAAGATGGGGATGAAGGCGAGCCAGATGATGCAGGTGGTGTACATAGTAAATCCAATGGGTTTGGCTTCGTTGAATGTCTCTGGCACACTGCGGGTCTTGATGGCATAAACAGTGCATGTGACCATCAAGAGGATGCTATATCCCAAGGAGCAGATGAGCGACAGGTCAGAGATGTCACACTTCAGGACGCCTCGGGCATTCTCAGGATCCTGTGTGCGCTGCTCCCCATAGTCCACAAAGGTATGTGGTGGGTCAGCGGCAAACCACACAAGGACACCCAGCAGCTGAACCGAGATGAGCGAGAAGGTGATGACCAGCTGGGAGGCTGGTGAGATGAACCGTGGTGCTGTCACCGCCTTCTTCCCCTGTTCGAAGATGCGGTGGATGCGGTTGGTCTTCGTGAGCAGTGCGGCATAGCTGAAGCACATGCCGAGGCCCAGGAAGATGCGGCGGAAGGAGCAGACGACAATATCGGGAGCAGCGATCATTGGGAAGGTGATGATGTAACACAGGAAGATCCCTGTCAGCAGGACGTAGCTCATCTCCCGACCTGAGGCACGGACAATAGGTGTATCGTTGTAGCGAACAAAGGTTACGATGACGAAGGTCGTAGCGATAATGCCCAGGACAGAGATGAAGACAGGCACTAGTGCCCAGGGAGAGTGCCACTCTAGCTTGATGATCGGGATTGGCTGGCAGCCAGTGCGGTTTTGGTTGGGCCTCTTCTCATAAGGGCAGAGCTCACAGGTGAATTCGCTGGCTTGGAAGTGGTATCCTTCGCAGCGCTCGCAGTGCCAGCAGCATGGGACACCTTTTACAACTTTCTTCCTCTCACCAGTGCGGCAGGGCAGGCTGCACACTGAAGCCGGCAGGGATGAGTCACCGGTGGTCCACTGTAGTGCCTCCATCTGAGGAGTGGGAGGAAGAAACAGTCAGCACCATCATAGTTCAACTCTGGAGCTAAATCGAAGTTTAAAATAGATCAAAGGAATAAATGCAGGTTTAAAATGCAGCTGAGTTTAGCAGCTTTGGTCAGAAGACAAAAGGACCTTCCAGCTGTCGATATAACAAATGATACAGGTTCATCATGTGTTAAAGTTAACGAAATACAGTTATGTGAGTGTGCTCATGAGTCAAATTGAGAAATACAAAAAGGTGAATTATGTTTATCAAAGTACAGAAATTGTTTGTATTTTACAAACACCGTGACATGAAACACAGACTATTTTCTTGGTGCTGGACTAGTGGGAGCAGGTCTATAATTTTTCATGTTTTACATTTGCTACAGGTGGTTCTTACATTTAGATGGAGCTGATTGGTCCAGTGCCCGATGACCTTGTACTCTGCAGCCGACCTGTTGTTGATCTGATACTGGAAGATGTCGTAGCGCCCAGGAGCATCGCCGTTCTCGTTAAAGATGACTGGAGTCCCTGCGCTTCCTGGAAAACAAGCACCAAACTTTTCAAGAACTTGAACAAGAACAAGATAAAGCGTTATCCTAATACACGGAAAAGGTACGTCTAAGATGAAGATGAGATAAGGTATGTACTGAGACCCAAAATTTTAGCCATAATTTTTTTAAAAAAGGGTGTTGACAAAAAAGTGCCAGAACACACAAAAGGGAGCAACTTTTACACTAAATATTTATATTTGAACTTGTGCACATGCTATGCACTTTAGAGTTTAATTTTTTGGCTTTGGGTGCCTATGAAAACTACCATGATTAATGTTCCCTCAAAACTGAAGCCACCTTACAGTAGAACCATACCAGCCCAAGCACACCTGATCTTGTTTGATAATGGAAGTCAAGGAAGGGTGGGCCTGGGAGACGCCCTAAGAATACCTGGTGCTTTAAGTTTTGGGG
The DNA here is from genome assembly GCA_015106775.1 of Etroplus canarensis. NCBI lineage: Eukaryota > Metazoa > Chordata > Actinopteri > Cichliformes > Cichlidae > Etroplus > Etroplus canarensis. The sequence goes on along the minus strand of VUQH01080714.1, from coordinate 2,453 downwards.
TGGCTATGGTTCAGGAGGTAGCGTAGGTTGTCTTCCAATCGTATGACTGGTGGTTCGGTCCTCAGCTCCTCTAGTCTACATGCCCAAAAGTCCTTGGGCAAAACTGTGGACCCCAAAATACTGGCAATGCATCCATCAGAGACTAGAAATGTTAGTTAAAAGTGCTTAAAAGGTATAGAATAAAGCACCGTGTGGATGAGGCTTGCAGTAGAGAGCTCTCTGGAGTGCTCAGTTACAGTTCAGTATTTACCAGCCAGTCCATTTACCATCTTAACTTTATTCCAAACTGACCACAGTGACTGATTACTGTTAAAAATTAAAGTAAAATCCTTCATAGCCTACGTTCATGCCCAAAGGATAGACAGATTGATAGGTATTTCTCAATTCTGTGGGCGGTGGTGCACAGCAGTTCTAAGTTGGTGGAACGATTTGCGTGGTTAATTCTGATAACCAACAAGACTCCAGCATGCTAACTAGTTGCTCAAACCATGTGGTCAGAGCCCAAGCAGCATTCAGCCACATGAGATTGAGCAATAACAGGTCTGTGATGTCCTCAGATCTCTGGTGCTAACCGCACGCCAGAAAGAGTAGATCAACGTGTGCCTACCCTTTGAAGAGAGACACGGGTAACCCACTGAACTCCACTCGTAATAGGAATTGGGGATTTCCCACGAACAAAAACTTCTCAGTAAACGTGGATTATAAGCTTGTTTTGATTAAGTCCCTGGCCTTTGTCGGATCAACTGAGAAGATAATCAAGGTTTGTCACAGGGTGGCTGTGGCTCAGAAGGTAGAGTAGGTCCTCCTGTAATCAGAAGATTGGTGGTTCAGTCACCTGGTTCTTCCAGTCTACAGGTCTTGGGGAAGACAATGAATCCCAGATTGCTCTTAGGGCATCCAGTGGACTGTGGATATCTGCATGATAGTTACATGTGTTTAAAGGCATAGAATAAAAGCAGTGGGTGAATGAGGCTTGGAGTGCTAAGTCGGAGTAGAAAGTGTTATGTAAGTACTAGTCAGTTTACCATTAGAAAATGACAGGATGAGTGCTGTGAAGATTAAAAAACAAGATTAACCCTTTGGACATGACAATGGTAAAGTTTATTTTGCTTACATTAAAAGTTACCAATGCTCTGCTGACTCCATGAGTGCAGACTTCCCAACCTTCTCTGGCAATAACATCAGCAAAAAAACTGTTCACCAGGGGCTTCATGGAATAGGCTTCCATGGCCAAGCAGCTGCATGCAAGCACCAAGCACGATGCCAAGCAATGGCTCAAGTGGTGGAGACTTGTTCTGTGGAGTGACAAATCATGCTTCTCTATCTGACAGTCTGGAGAATGCCAGGAGAGCGTTACCTGCCTGGCTGCACTGTGCCAACAGCAAACTTTGGTAGAGGAGGGTTATGCTATGGGGTTGTTTTTCTGGGGTTCAGCTAGGGTCCTTCATTCCACTGAACTGAAATCTTAATGTTTTAGCTTACCACAGCATTTTGGACAATTCTATGGCATCTATGAATGTGTGTGGCCTGATGCACCAAGCAAGGTCCATAAAGACATGGTTTGATGAGTTTGTCGTGAAAGAACATGGTCTCCACAGAGCAATGACCTCAACTCCATTGAACACCTTTGGGATGAACTACAATGGAGATTCTGAGTCAGGCCCTCTCATACAACATCGGTGTCAGACCTCACAAATGCTCTTCTGGATGAGTGGGCAAAAATTCCCACAGACACACTCCAAAGCTTTTAGAAAGCCTTCCCAGAAGATTGGACGCTTTTATAGCTGCAAAGGGGGACCAACTCCTCCTTCTAGAGTTAGACACACACAAGCATTTACTGAGCTCACATCAGTAAGATTAAACATAACTAAGAGTTAATCTTGATTGGGGTCATCATTGAAGGAGACCTGTATTCATTTGCTGCAAAACAAACAGAGTTAAGCCCTCTATCCACCCTGATCTCCTCCTATTGTTGAACATGTGGCTTTACAAGAAGATGATATCATTTCTAATTTTGCTCATGATCCACAAGCTTTTGTCTGAGGTTAAAGGTTGTGTTCATACATTTTTTTGGGGGGTACGCTTTAACTACAGCTTCTTTTTCTTCTTTCTTCTTCTTCTTCTTCTTCTTTCGGCTGCTCCCGTTAGGGGTCGCCACAGCGGATCATCTGCCTCCATCTCACCCTATCCCTTGCATCCTCTTCCCTCACACCAACCCTCTGCATGTCCTCCTTCACTACATCCATCAATCTTCTCTGTGGTCTTCCTCTTCTCCTCCTGCCTGGCAGCTCCATCTTCGACATCCTTTGTCCAATATATCCACTATCCCTCCTCTGAACATGTCCAAACCATCTCAGCCTTGCCTCTCTGACTTTGTCTCCAAACTTCTCAACATGAGCTGTCCCTCTGATGTACTCATTCCTAATCCTGTCCATCCTGGACACTCCCAGGGA
>VUQH01080713.1:0-15689 GCA_015106775.1 Etroplus canarensis | reverse complement strand
ACACTATCTAAGGGAAGCATGTATAACGTAAAGAGTATTGGTCCCAGCACAGAACCCTGTGGGACTCCATGACTAACTTTTGTGTGAGGAAGACTCCTCATTTACATACACAAATTGGAATCTGTCAGATAAATAAGATTCAAACCAGCGTAATGCATTCCCTTTAATACCAACGGAGTATTCTAGCCTCTGTAGTAAGATGTTGTGGTCGACTGTATCGAAAGCTGCACTGAGGTCTAGGAGAACAAGCACAGAGACGAGTCCACTGTCAGAAGCTATAAAAAGATCATTAGTAACCTTCACTAGTGCGGTTTCTGTGCTATGATGAACTGTAAGTCCTGACTGGAACTCTTCAAATAAAACATTCTTTTGCAAATGATCACACAGCTGTTCAGCAACAACTCGTTCAAGAATTTTTGAAAGGAAAGGAAGGTTGGAAATTGGTCTGTAATTAGCTAAGACGGCTGGGTGTGGGTACACTAGCAGGCAATCGATAAAGCAAACACAGCAGGTGAGGAGCAGAGACCTCTTCTGTGATCCAGGATTGGAGTCTTATTGAGGTAGCTCCATTTATAACACTGACTGTTCAGTGTTATGAAGGTGGTTCACCGCTGTAAAAGATCAACACATAATTCTGTAAATTTGGGGACAATAACACTGTGTTTGTTATGTTGCCTCGGTGCACCACCACAGTGCATTTTAAATGAAACAGTCAGCTTGTGATTGAAGTGCAGACTTTCAGTTTTTAATTCAAGAGGTTTAAAAAACTGTTTAGGAATTATAGCCACTTTTACACAAACCCCCACATTTTCAGAGGATCAAAAATAATGGAACAAACTAACAAAATGTTCAAAGACAGTTTTTAATACTTGGATGAAAACGCTTTGCAGTCAGTGACTGCCTGAAGTCTAGCGCCCATGGACATCAGTAAATGCTGTTTCCTCCGTTGAGATGCTCTGCCAGGCCTTTACTGCAGCCGCCTTCAGTTTCTGATGGTTTGTGGGTCCCTGCCTTCAGTTTTGTCTTCAGTAACTGAAAACTCGGGTTGTTTTTGCAGCATTTTCCATTTGTATTATCATTCATTATCCATTTGCACTATGAAGCTCAAAGATAATGTGGTCTGGATCAGATCATGAGCTGTTTCTTTTCTTCTCTGAACTTTTCTCTTACCATATGCTACATGTTCATGTTACTTTCACGAGTGCAGCCGTTTTTTTTTAATTTCCAGAAGTGTTCAGAATTTTTAAAAATTTCTGGCCACGTTGAATCTGGCCTTCCTGTCCCTAAGCATAGCCGGGGGTTTGCACCTTGTTGTAAAGTCTCTGTATTTACATTTATAAAAGCGTCTTTTGATTGTAGATTTTGAAAATGACACACCTACCTCCTCCATGAGTGCTTTTGATTGGCTAGATCTTGTGAGGGGTTTTTTTTAACCAAGGAAAGAATTTGGTGATCATCCACCTCAGCTGTATTCTGTGGTTTTTCCGGCCAGTGCGTTCCTTCCTTTTAACAATGTTCCAGATTATTGTTTTGGCCCCTCCTAAAGTTTTTGCTCTCTCTGATTATTTTGGTTTGTCAGCCTAATGACGGCCTCCTTCACCTTCTGTGAACAGCTGCCAAGTGCAAGTTAAACACCTGGAATCACCTGCAGATCTTTGATCTGCTTCATTTGTTCTGGAATATTGAGGGAACAGGCCTCACCTGGCCACGTAGCTGCTTGTCACTTAATTGCCTGATTACTTTTGACGATGCGTAGTTAGTGCAATTCCTTTGTCAGACCCCCCTGAAAGTCTACACTTCATTTTGACGGTTTGGATTTTAAAATCCACTGCAGTGGTGTACAGATAAGAAAAAAGTGTCGTCATCCCAAAACTTACAGTATCAGTCTAACAGTAAAAGCTACTCCTGACCGCCCATTCAGTTCTCTGGAACACCTCAGACCTCGGAGTGCAGATAGGTTTCTGTAGTTTTTCTGATGAGGAGCAGTAAGGAGTAAATTATTCTTCAGAGCAACTTCATTTCTTGATATTTCCCCCTTTCTAGCTGCAAGAAAAAACCCCAATTGTATTTGTTTTAATAAACCTTCATATAAGAGTCCAAAACTGAACACCTACACCGTGTTCTTGCTGACCTATAAAAATGCACACATGGGCTAACTTACCTAGCAGATTGAATTCTATTTTTATGTTCATACTTTACTTGCTGTCAGACTATTTAACACCTCCGGGCTGCAGATGACAGAATACGGCTTAAACTGTGTTCTGCACATCAAACAGCGCTAACTAACACACTAACTGGAGAACACTGGAGTGCCTGACTGTGATGAGAACAAGAAGATCTGGCTGGGAACAAAGAAACATGTGAAAATGAATGTGGTTTTATGTATCAGGACATAATAAAGCACATCTGGTAATTACCAAGCTTTAAAATTATTGAAATAAACCTCAAGACATAACAGATCCCACTGTACCGTTATTTATTTAACAAAAACGAAGCCAAAACGCGGACGCCATGGACGGAAAAACTGAGTACGACCCCTGATTCAACAGCGTGTAGGACCACCTTTAACGGCAATAAGTATATAATAAGTAACTGTTTTCTGTATGATGTTATCAGTCTCATTGGTTATGATGGAATTTTGGCCAACTGCTCTTTGCAATGTTGCTTCAGTTCACTGAGGTTTGCAGTCATTAATTTAAGGTCCCACAACAGCATCTCAGTGGGGTTGAGGTCTGGACTTTAACTGGGCCACCGCGACACCTTCATTCCTTTCTTTTTCAGCCATTTTGTTGGAGATTTGCTGCTGCGGTTTGGGATCGGTGTCCTGTCACATGACCCAGTTTGGGCCAAGCTTTGGCTGTGGGACAGATGTCCTCACGTGGGACTCTAGAATACGTTGTTAGACAGAGGCGTTCATGGTCAAATCAATGACCGCGAGGCGCCCAGGTGCTGTGGCTGCAAAACAAGCCCAAATCATTGCCCCTCCACCACCGTGCTGTGGATGGATGGATGGATGGATGGATGGATGAGTTTTTTCTACTCCTGAGGCAAAACACAAAATCTTGAGTTTAAAATTTGTGTCTGAACTTTCATGGCCTAAAGAACATCATGTCCTTTCCTAATATCTCTGTTTCACCACCACTGTAAAGCTAATTTACAGGAGACCATCAGGATTTTCGGTACCCGGTTGGTCATGTCCAGATGTTCCCCAGAACTCATCAGGCAGCTGTTTTTCTGCTCCCTGCGGTACAATCCCTCTGGATTTCCACAGTAGAATACTTTATATCTGTATGTTTTCCACTATATTTCATTTCCAGCTCCACTTTCCTCTTAAACACAGATAATAACCACCAGCCGGCCCCTCAGTCACCCAGGCAGCACGGTGGCTTGAGCGCATGTCGACCTTTTTCAGTATTATCTCATCCTCGGCGCTCTGTAGAACAGCCTGTGTCAGGCGTGATGGATACACCTCATGAGAAAACAGGCCCGTCCAAAAAACAAAAAGTAAACAAAGGTAGAGCTATTGTCCTGCGCTGCGGTGCTGAAGCCCTGGCAGCTAGGGGCGGAAGAAAAAAAGAAACCATATTAGCAGGTCTGTCATGTACCATGCAGTTGGATATATTACAGCTAGAAGCAGTTTTAAAACAAGTTGGGGCCCTGCCAAGAAAGTCTCAGAGCAATATCTTCAGCCATATGGATGTGGGGAATGTATTCTGCTCTGGCTGGCACCGAGCTCTCCAACAATGTTTAATATTGTATAGCTCTAACCTGCTGGGAAATCATGGTTGGGACATCTACGGGCTTAAAAGAAACCAGAATACAAACAGCAACTGGTGCAAAAATCACAAAGTGTGGATCTACAGTAGTTTCTTCCACTTTACACAAATGATGGGGTGCTGTGGTTTTTATTATTCTGAGAAAATGATCATAGTGTGGAAGGCAGCACCTTTACTAATGAAGGAAATGAGTTGGGACACCGGAATGCCGTGTGTAGTCTAGCTGACCAAATTAATGCAATTCATATCATTTTAATGATTCGTTTCATAATTCGGTTCCAGAACTGGCCGAAGCACACACACACAAAATGAGTTTTAATGAGGTTAACAGTGCAACACTGCCACCATGAGGGCAAATGTGAAACCTGGGAAAACAACAATGTTCTTTTTTTTAATTTAGATATTGAAATATAAAAAAAAATATGGCAAATGTGCAGTACTGTGCAAAAGTCTCAAGCAGCTCCTCATTTCTTTATATTCTGATGTTCTTGTTTTTAAAGTGGTCTTGAGCAACAGTTCTCCAGGCTTTCTGAGGGTCTTTCGGTTATTCTTTGGTCATTGGCTGCTCCTTTCTTTCGTTTTCAGTCTGGTTCTTGTTCCGGACCATCTTCACAGGGCTTTTGTGTGGTAAGGCTGAATCATTTAAAGACACCTCACACAGCAGATGAACCAGTGTTGTGTCTACACAAGTTAGAAAAGACTGTACAGTAAAGTTGCTATTAAAGATTACAGCAAAGACCTGACACAGGACCTGAGAGATGCATCTGGACCTTCAGTTGATCCATCTACTGTTCACCGAAGCCTCATCAGAAATGGTCTCAGTGGAAGGGAAACAAAGAGAAAATGCTGGTTTTAAAATTACACAAAACTGGACTTTTCAGTCCAGTTTTGTGTAATTTTTAAATTTTTGTGTCTTATGAAGTGATGAAATTTTTTGGTTCAAATTATTTTTTACTATCTACAGAGAGAGGTCCATCAGTGAGTGTCCGCAGCCATCTGTAAAACATGGTGGAGGCTCTGTCATGTTTGGGGCTGCATTTCAGCCAGTGGTGTTGGAGATCTTGTCAAAAGTGGTGGAATTATGAATGGAGAAATAAACCACCAGCTTGTGATCCACCACACAATACCATCTGGAAAGTGTCTGATTGGAAACAGCTTCGTTTTTCAGCACAGCAATGAAAGTCAGTATTTGTTCTGAGCTCCTACATTCTCCAGCACAGCCTGAACTCTCTGAGCCAAGCTTTCTGTCTTTAAGGCGTCTTCAGGAATAGTTCTCCAGGCTTCTTGAAGGACATTCCAAAGCTCTTCTTTGGATGTTGGCTGCCTTTTGTTCTGTTCTCTGTCAACATGATCCCACACTGCTCCGTTCATCCCTCCATAAGACCTGTTGCCAGTTCTTGTGTAATTTCATACCTCAGCTTTCTCTCTCTCTCTTTTTTCCTTAAGAATGTCTTCTTGATAGCCACCCTTCCACTGAGACGTTTCTGATGAAGCTTCAGTGAACAGTAGATGGATCAGCTGAAGGTCCAGACGCATCTGTCAGGTCCTGTGTCAGGTCTTTGCTGGATTTGTTCCTGTTTCTTAAGGACATGACTTTCAGATACTGTTCATCTGCCTTAGATAGGTTTGTAGGCCTGAAACTTCTTCTTCTGTCCTCCATCTGTCCAGTTCCTCACTTTTTTAAGGACTCACTGCACACCATGCTGAGCTGTACCAAGTTTTCAGCTAATAACTCTTTAGGAATCACCTTGCTGGTACAAAAATCCCTCTTTTATACATATCAAACTGTGACAGGCTGCCAGTAACAATGGGACTTTGCTGATATTTATGTTGATATGTTGGTGTCTTGTGTTTTTGTTAGTCTTGTCATGTAATTGCTACTGCAACAGTGAAATGTCCTCTGTCTACCTATCTATCTGTCTGTTACAACACTCTGGCACAACTCTGGTTCATCCTGTGTGTTCAGTGCCTGTTTTATGCTTGAATGTTTCATAGGTCAGAGTTAAATGTCTCGACAAACAAAAACAGTGGTCAGGTACAAGAACTGGACTGAAACTGAGTGGACAAGCAGCCAATGTCCAGAGAAATACTTTTCAGAAAGCCTGGAGAACTGTTTTTCAGACCACATTCAAAAAAATGACAAGAAAGTCAAAATACACAGACATGAGGGGTGGCTCGAGACTTATGCACGGTACTGTAATGAGATTTATTTCTCCCAATAAAATGAAAATGTTTTCACTTAATGCATTTTATTAAGTTTTCTGACATGCCGTAGTGTAGCGGTTTGTGCATTCATCTTCATCAAGCAAAAGGTCCCTGGTTCGATTCCAGGTGGGGACACAAGCCCCTCTCACCATGGAGGGTTGCATCAGGAAGGACATCCGGCATAAAAACTTCTGCCATAACAATGCAGATTAATCCGCCCCTTAGTGGAGAAAGGGAGCAGCTGAGGTACCTATCAGGCTACATGATTAAACTCCCCTCCAGAATCTCACACTGTGGTTCGTTCCGGTCTGTCACGTGGTTTCGCCCGGTCATCCTCTCGCTTCACCTGTTGGTCCAAAAACTTCCAGCAAGCGGAACCTCTGACAGCCGGACGGATATCGCTGCTGCACTGAGCGTGGTGCTTCCTGCGGGAGTCTGAGGAGCTGACTGCGCAGTTAGCGGACATGTTTCAGAATGTTCTGGGCAGATTTCTGACTCAAACGCTTCGTGTTCCCGGTTATGTGAAGCAAACGGCGTTTCTACGGAGGGAGAGTCCCGCCTCCGCCGCACCGAGGAGCTTCACGGACACGAAGGACGACGCGCAGCCGCCGTTTGACCCCTCCCTGCTGCAGGTCCTCGTTTGTCCTCTATCCAAGAAGCCGCTGAGGTAACACACTCACACAGACTCACCCAACTCATTCACTCTCTCACTCACACACACTCACTCACTCATTCACTCTCTCTCTCTCACTCACACACCCATACACACACTCACTGACACATGAGAAGTGAAGGACCTATAGAACCACAGTGAGGTAACCAGGACCTGGACATTTCTCTAATCTGATGAACAGATGAGATAAAACCGGTCGGGGAGGTTGCTAAGAGGCGTGCAGCGTCACTGAAGGAGCTGCAGGAAGTTGTGTGATAACACTCTACTGCGTTCTCCACGTCTGGACTGTGGTGTAGGGTTGTAACTCAGAATCCTTTTCTTACTCAGAAAAACATCCAGCCCAAAAAAAACACCCAAAAGCACGTAGTAAAAAATGTTCTGGTCTGATGAAACCAAAGTTGAATTTTTTTTGGCCACAATTCCAAAAGGTATGTTTAAAGTAAAATTGAAACTGTGCATCACCAGAACACCACCATAGGAACGGTGAAGCGTGGTGGAGGAGGCATCGTGCTTTAAGCTTGTTTTTCTTCAGCTGGAACTGGGGCTTATGAACAGTTCAGAACACCACTCAGTTTGGCACAACACCTTCAGATGTCTGCTAGAAAGCTGAAGCTGAAGAGGAGTTTCACCTTGGAGCACGACGACGACCCCAAGCATACATCCAACTCAACCAAAGAAGGGTTTCCCCAGAAGAACATGAAAGTGTTCGAATGGCCCAGCCAGAGCCCAGACCTGAACAGCTGTGGGGTGACCTGAAGAGGGCTGTGACCAAGAGACGCCCTCACACCCTGACAGATTTGGAGCGGGCAACTGTTGCCGAGTCAAGATGTGTCCTACTGATTTACATGAACTGTTTAGGAATTACACACATTTTTATACACAGGCTCAAAAGTAATGGGACAGTGGACTGACAGGTAGTTTGATGGCCAGGTGAGGCCTGTTCCCTCATGATTCCATGACAAACTGAGGTCAGAGATCTGGAGCTGATTCCAGGCGTTGAACTTGCATTTGGTAGCTGATCACTGAAACCCTATATGAGGTCCAAAGAGATGTGGATGCAATGAAAGGAGGCCATTATTAGGCTGACAAACCAAAATAAACCTATCAGACGGAGTCCATATGTGACCCATATCTGATCAGATTCAGACCACTTCTATATGTCTATATGAAGACCCATATGTGCTCCTAAATCGATACGTATCCAGTGTTTTTCAAAATGACCTCAGTCTGAACGGTCACGTCACATGTCATCAGACTTTTCCACCATTGAAGTGAGACAGGCGTCATAATTCTGCGCTGGAGGAGGCGAGACACTGTGAGATCAAATGTCAACAATGGCTCAAACCAGCGTGGCAGACATGATGGAGCGAGTCAGTGGAAGTCAAGTTTTCATCACACGCTGACATGTAGCGTCCATATTTACTTCTGTAAACACAGCGTGCTGCGTGTGACGTCACACTTTCTTCTGTGTATGTGCGTCACTTCACGGTTGCATTTAAATTATAATGTGAACAACGACGCAAAATAATCAAATCTCAGCAAAATAATCAAATCTTAGCAAAATAATCAGAATTGACCGGCGGTGGGAACATAGCCTAATGTACCTTCGGCTGCTCCCTTGTATTCTCCCCAAGGGGTCGCCACAGCGGATTAAACCGCATTGGTAACATGGCAGAAGTTTTTATGCCGGATGTCCTTCCTCATGCAACCCTCCATGGTGAAAGGGGCTTGTGCCCCCACCTGGAATTGAACCAGGGACACTGCTTTGCTAGAAAACATCTAAAAGAGCTTAAAAAAAACTTTGGACAGATGAAAACAAGAAGAACTTTTGGCAGAACTGTGGGAAGAGAAAAGAGTGGAGAAGTAAAGGAACAGCTTGTGATGTGAAGCGTACCACATCATCTGTCAAACATGGAGGAGGCAGTGTTATGGCTGCCAGTGGAACCATGTCACTCATGTTTATTGACGATGTGATGCTGATAGGATGAACTGTGACGTAAAACTGACTGGACCCACAAACAAGCAGCGACTGAAGGCGGCTGCAGTCGAGGCCTGGCAGAGCATCTCAAGGCAGGATGTCTGTGGGTTATTGACTGCAAAGGATTTTCATCCAGTTATTAAAAACATTGAAAATGATGATAGTTTGTCCCATTACTTTTGAGTCTCTGAAAATGGGGGACTGTGTGTAAAAATGGCTGTAATTCCTTTTTTACCTTGAATTAAAGCAGAAAGTCTGGACTTTTATCCCAGTTTGACTAGTCCACTGTAACTTTCCAGTGTTTTGCAGACAAAACGGATTATTAAAAATAATCAGGAGATTAAACTTAAACACCTGTAGTCCTAAATATACCAGAAAGCGTCATATTATCTTGTTGCATCACCGAACCTGATTGGTCAAGTGAACTGGTGTCATAGGAAAGACGACCACCTCAGCTTTAAGTTGCATGTGTGTGGTTTTTTTTTTTTTGGTTTTTTTTTGGCGTTAACAGAATGCATTAAAATCCTTTATATGTAAGAATAATAATTAGTGAGCATGTCGTTTCTCCTCAGGTACGAGGCGAAAACCAACGAGCTGATCAACGAGGAACTCGGCATCGCCTATCCCGTCGTTGACGGCATCCCCAACATGATCCCTCAGGAGGCCCGACTCATAAAGAGAGACGCTCCGGACACGCCTCCACAGTAACAGAAGCTCCATCGCTTTGACTGGAACCGAGTGAAGACAGACTGGACACTGGTCGGCTTTAAAAGCTGCGGCGCCGGTTTATTTCTGTACCACAGCTGTTGTAGTTTTGCATTCTAGCCGAAGCACCTGCGATATACCACCTGATAGTCGTTTCATTCAGAGGTACAGAACATCAGGAGCCAGCCACAAGCATGTTCTCCCTGTCTATGATGGTGGGACTGGTCCCCATAGTGTCCCTCTTTGGTTTGTTCTACTCTGCAGCAGTGGATGAGAACTTCCCTCAGGGCTGCACCAGCAGCAGCAGCCTGTGCTTCTACAGCCTGCTGCTGCCCGTCACCATCCCCGTCTACGTCTTCTTCCACCTCTGGAGCTGGATGGGGATCAAGCTCTTCAGGCACAACTAGTCTGTTCTCCCACACGTCAGCCTGGAGACCCTGATGTTGTGTTAGAACGTCTGTCACTGATGTAGCTTGCATGTTTTAGACCTTTATGAGGTAAACATGGATGTCTCAGCATATTAGATTTCTCCACAGACCCTGGCCTCTCTGTGTACCAGGATGGTTGTTACTGATTGCAGCTAGAGAACGAAAAGTGAGAGGCTGGTTTGTATATGTAACACAGAAAGCTGTAAATATATTTTCCAAACAGATGCAGATAATAAAGATCTTTATTGAAATCCGTTTGCAAATTTGGTATAAAGTACTTTTTTTTTTTTTTTATTTTAAGAGTCAAACTGTGCAGAACATCTGAGCATCTACTGCTTCCTAATAAACCTCAGTTGATAAAAGATGACTTTATATGGAATATGGACGCTGTCTGCTACAACATGATGCCACAGTTTTATGGCATTCAGAACCTGGGATTTAAAGGAGGAACTTGCACGCTAAACATGACTGAACGCTTGAAGAAAACTTTCAGACTGCTGCTTGTCTGGTGAGATGATCAGCGTCCTGAAGGTTCTCCAGCTCGGGCTGAGCTTCCACTGCACCGCTTGAAGCCTTGAACACGTGCAGCTCTTCAACTGAAGCTACTGAAACTGAACCAGAGTTCTAAACACTGCAAGAAAAGCTTCACTGATTGTGAAGTTCTGGACCCGTTACCATTAAATACCAGCCACTGGCATTGACCAACACCCTGTTATTTACCAAATATGCCAACATGAACTATCGATGTCCAGCTGGCATGTTGGCGCGTCCCAAGGTAAGCCTGCAGCGGGTTAGAGTGAAGAACCCTCCTGACCTCAGTGGCCCTTCCTGCTTTTGATGCCCCTGCCCTGAGCGAGTTTCATGAGCGGTGACTCAGGCCTGGGGGACTGTCCCTCTCCTTTGGTCTTGAAAAAGAAGGATTCGTTGAGCCTCATCTGGACCGCTCTGACCTGAAGACCCACAAAGAGTCAGAGTTACTGAACAGCGACACAGTCCATCAGCTGCGGTTTTTCTTTACCAAATGATCTTCTATGAATGTCCGTTGCTGCTCAGCAAGCATAACAATTAAAGGTGATGGTTGGTTTCATTTTAACATTGAGAATGTCAAAGCACCGTCCACGGTGTTAAGAACGTTTTAAAGTAGAATAATTCCAGCTAGTTCAGTCCAGGAGGTTCCAGCCTACAGGTCAACCCGGATCAGCCTGAGGGGTCGAGAGGTCATTGATAAAAGACAAAAGAAGATAAATACATGCTCGCGCATTCGCCTTACAAGCAAAAGGTCCCTGGTTCAATTCCAGGTGGGGACACAAGCCCCTTCCACTATGGAGGGTTGTGTCAGGAAGGGCATCCAGCGTAAAACCTCAGTCAAATTACCAATGCAGATTAATCTGCTGTGGCGACCCCTTGGGGAGAATGCAAGGGAGCAGCCGAAGGTACGTTACATTTGATTTGGCAAAGATTTAACACCTGATGCCCTTCCTGATGCAACCCTCCCCATTTACTTGGGCTTGGGACTAGCACTAAGAGTACACTTGCTTTTTTTGTTGGTTCTAGTTAACCAGTTTGCTTGTTTTTAAGCTGAGTCGTCTTTGTTGCTTTATTTTGTGTTAAGTTGCCAGAGGAAGTTCGTAGGTTAGAGCTGCCACTTTAGTTTAAAGGTTACCCCTTTTCGCCTGTTTCCTTTAGTCGCAGGTTTGTACTTTTTCCCTTTTCCTAGTTGGTTGTTGGTGTGTTAGGACTTTGTTATTTTGGCCTTGGCTCGCCCTGGAGTTACCTGTTGCTTCCTGACTAACACCCTGGCAATGAATTTTTTTCAATCAAACCTAAACTGTCTCCTTGCGTTGCTCATCTGGTGCAGCGTTACGCCCTTCACCGCTAACCCAGACGTAGCAAAACATCACAGAAACTAACTAGAAGTGACGTTTTCACCCACAGGCTACGTTCACACTGCAGGCAGTTCCAGTTTCTTCACTGAGATCTGATCATTTTGAGTGGTCGTTCACATCGTATTTTAAATGCGACCGCCATCAGACTCCAAGGTGAACGGTCTCCAGCCCTGAAGCAACACGCAGTGCGCAGAAGAAAGCGTGACGTCGCACGCAGCGCGCTGTGTTTACACAAGTAAATATGGACGCTACACGTGTCAGCATGTGAGGAAAACTTCACTTTCTTTCCACTGACTGGCTCCATCAACGCTCAATTATCACGGCTGTCTCACAGAAAAGTCAGATACAATCTGACGTGTCCGTTCAGACTTCACTTTCAAAAATAACGGATGTGCATCAGGTTTAGGACCACATGTGGAAGTGGTATGAATCCAATTTGAAAAACTCGGATCCGTGCTGTTCAGACTGTCAGAGATAAGTCAGATATGGGTCTCATGTGGGCCTTAGAAAAAGAGCAGGAAATCTGGGGAAAATACAGATTCATTTCTGGACCAGATCCACATTCATTTCATGTCTCACAATCACAATATTTTATTAATCCCAGGGAGGAAACTGTATTTCTGTTTTTATGTGGACTTAGGCTTTGTTTACTACTCAATAGTTATAACATCAAAGATGTAGCAGCTCATCCATCACAGTTCACAGGTTACTGTAATGTGGGAAGTACAGAAAGAAAGTGATAAGTCTTCTTGTCACTGGTTGGCTGTGTTGCACCAACTAATGAGGATTAAAATCCACCGAGAAGCCGAGGAGGTTCACAAACACTCATTTCTGGTTCACCACCAAAGGAACGTGTGTTCGCGGTCAGAAGAAACCATGAAAGTACGTCAGCAGCCTGTCCTAGCATAGACCACATTACTGATGTTAGCATAATGGTGATAGGAAGGCCCCAGCCACGCCTTCTTAACGGGTGAGTCAACCAACAGGACCACTCGCTCCGTGACCAATAAGATCATGAACATCAGCTAACGTGCTAGAAGTGGTATGCAACGTGTGCTGTTCAGTGCCATGAGCAGCAGGGCTACCATCTAAAAGAGGAGAAGATGTTTGGGAAATCTGCCAGCGCCACAGGAACAGCAGATAAAGCAACCGTGGATCGTTGCTGCTGCCTAACAACAGCATTCATGTTTAGTCGGCATTTCATCAACATTATAATCCAGACCAATACTCAATATTAGCTGATCACTGTGCGCAGGTTTCATTAAACTCTCACCAACGATGAACGAGGAGCCGCGACTTTTGCAACTTGGAGACAGACGGACGAATGGCGGAGCCTTCGCCAACGCTCATGGGGTCTTTGGTCAGATGGGCTAAAATGTAGACAGTGAAGTGATATTTGTCTCATGCATATAAAATAAAGCCAATTTTAACTTATTTTTTTATTCTCGTCCTCTTTGTTAGAGGTCGCCACGGAGGATGATCTCACCCTATCCTCTGCACGCTCTTCACTCACACCAACCCTCTGCATGTCCTCAACATATGTTTCACTGTAACTTCCTTCATATTTGGGCCAGACACCCCAAATGAACAAGCAACCTACTAATCCTCTGGAGATCTATACCTACCAAGGCTGGTGAGGCTCCTCCAAATCTGTATGGAGTTATTGCAGTGAAACTGCACATCTCTACAGCGGACGCAACGGTGACGCAACCAGGTCAAAACTGCAGGCTGTTTCAAAAAGATGGACCCGATTTAAAATCGCTATATCTCTGCAACCACGGACTGTCCGTGAATGAGCCCACGTGAAAGGGCGGGGCTTAGCGTTTTAAATAAATATAACTCGCCATTTGTAACTTTGTGTAGCTGTCCAAAGTTGCTATCAAGAAATACACCGCATTGAAATCGGGTCCATCTTTTTGAAACACCCCTTAGCCCAACTTCTGTCTGGGAGATATAATAAGCAATTTTTCCTCCATAAACTGCAGCTGATCAGTGACTTTGGAGAGGAATGCTAAAATAATAAGCCGCACAAGTGGTGAGATGTGCAATATGACATTTACAGAGGCTTATCTGTTCCAGTAGAACTAAAATGCAGCAGGTGTCACCTGAATCAGGTCCCGCTTGCCGGCGCGGTTGGGCTGCTCGTTGTCCTCGCTGGATGTTGTTGTGTCGGCAGACTTGTGATCTGACCCCGACAACTGCGGGCTGGGAGTCGTTTCACCTCGACCCGGAGGCGCCCTCTTTTCTTTCACATGGGGAGGACCGGACGGACCCCCACCTCCTTCACCTTTCACTTCTCTTGGCAGCAGTGACGTTCCCTTGTCCGCCTGCTTGTCTTCATCGTGTTTGACCTCTGCGACCGACAAACAGCTCCCGAGGTTTTTTCTCGCCCTCTGCGGCAGGCTCAGGTCTAAAGGTTTCGGGTCCTCAAAGCGAACCGTCTGTCTACTTTTCCGGCAGAAGCTGAGGTAGGAGGAGAGCTCAGTGGTGAAGAAGTTTTCCGTCTGTGTTGACGAGCTCACTGTGGACAGGAGAGGGAAGGACGACTTATCAGCGTGTGGAAAGCCAGAAGGGGAACGCCGGCTGGGAGTACAGATGTTTTCCTTTGCAACATCTGGAGAGGAGCTTATAATGATTGCTTCATCTAGGAAAGGATTCCCCACGCTGGGCCTCACATGTTCACGTAGTTCTCTGTCTTCTTCAGCTTCTTCTGTCTTTGGCTGCCCACTGAGCAGGCGGGACTGTGGGTCCTGTGGACATTTGTCTGATTCTTCGCGGAACTGCTGTGGAAGCAAACGAGGAGATGAAGTAAGAGCTCTGTCACTGGCTTCGCTGCTGGACGGCTCGGAGAGCGGCGGCCTGAACGTCTTCTGGGTGATAAACAGGTCCTGGCTGTTGATGTCGTCGGCGGTGCTCTGAGAGTCGCGATCTTGGCCGCGCCCGGCCACTGCGGCCCCTGAGCAGCTCTCGGCGTCTCTCGGAGCTTCCTTCTCTTTGGGGGACGAAGAGGCAAATTTAGGGCGTTTGACACGAATGGGGGGCGTTGCATCAAACGCAACTTTGGGTTTTCTTTTTCTTTTCTTCATGGACTCTGGAGTCAGACGATGCGGCTTCAGCTTCTCAGTGTGGTGGGGATGTGAAACCTGCGCACTACTGCACTGTCTAAACATAACACTGTCACCTAGCTTCACACTCAGCCTCCTTTTTTGCTTCTCTTTCTTCTTTCCCTCTTTCTTCGCCTTCTGCATTGCTTCTTTGCATTTGGAGTTTTTCTTCTTCTTCTTCTTCTGGACGCTCTCTGGTGTTTTCACAGTCACACCGCTTTTGCGTTTCTTGTCCTTGGGGTCTTTTTTCCTTTTTCTTTTCGGAGGTAAATGCCACGGCTCATGAAAGAAGTCTGCCTCCTCGAAGTCGCTCATCGTTCTGTTTAACAAAAAGGGACAAGTTGATTATATTTAAAAATCAAGTTTATATCAGTTATCAGTTCACTTATTTCTGTTCTACAAAGAGACAGATAATACCTCATTAACTGTGTTAAAGTAACTAATTAACTTGGAAGTTTCATGATGTTATTCCCTTAAATACTGAATAATGGATCGATAATAAAAGCTAGCCATTAAACATTATATGAGCCACCTACAGGAGCTTTTACGACATCCTGTTATAAACCCATAGGCATTAATACAGAGTTGGTCGCCCTCCGCAGCTGTAACAGCTTCCACTCTTCTCAGAAGGCTTTCTACAAGATTTCAGGGTGTCTGTCTGTGGGAATTTTTGTCCATTCCTCCAGAAGAGCATTTGCGTGGTCAGACATTGATGTTGGATGAGAGAGTCTGGCTTACAATCTCAGTTCTAGTTCATCTCAAAGGTGTTGGATGGGGTTAAGGTCAGGGCTCTGTGCGGGCCAATCAAGTTCTTCCATACCCAACCATGTTTTTATGGAGCTTGCTTTGTGCACTGGGGCACAGTCATGCTGGAACAGAAAAGAGCCTTCCCCCAAACTGTTGACGCAGTGTTGTCCAAAATGTGTTAAGCTGA
>VUQH01080712.1:0-35998 GCA_015106775.1 Etroplus canarensis | reverse complement strand
TTGGAGACGGTGGCACTGACAAAAAGACAGGAGGCAGAGCTGGAGGTGGCAGAATTGAAGATGTTGAGATTTTCCCTGGGAGTGACCAGGATGGACAGGATTAGGAATGAGTACATCAGAGGGACAGCTCATGTTGAGAAGCTTGGAGACAAAGTCAGAGAGGCAAGGCTGAGATGGTTTGGACATGTTCAAAGGAGGGATAGTGGATATATTGGACAAAGGATGTTGAGGATGGAGCTGCCAGGCAGGAGGAAAAGAGGAAGACCACAGAGAAGATTCATGGATGTAGTGAAGGAGGACATGCAGAGGGTGGGTGTGAGGGAAGAGGATGCAAGGGATAGGGTGAGATGGAGGCAGATGATCCGCTGTGGCGACCCCTAACGGGAGCAGCCGAAAGAAGAAGAAGAAGATGTGAGGATTGCCTTGAACGTTTAGAATGGTATCAGCGGAGCCATAAAATGATGTGAGCTGCCGCAGAGATCAGCTGGTACCAGTTGACCTGCCACGATTGTGGATTAGCTTGTCTTTGTGGCCTGCCTGAAGTAACTCTGTACTCAATTATTAAAACACAACAATTTTTCAGGGTATGTCACAGGCTAATGTCATTCTAAACTCAGAGTTTGATTGCATTTGCATTGTGTGTACGCTGCACCCATTCATCCAAGTTACAGGGCAGCAGTCTAAGCAGAGACACATAGACCTTCCTCTTCCCAGCCCCATCCTGGGGGCTGGGAAGAGGCATTCCCAAACCAGCCTAGAGATATAAGCTGTCCAGTGTGTCCTGGGTCTGCTCCAGGATCTCCTCCTGGTAGGACATGCCCAAAACACCTCACCTAGTAGGCACCCAAGAGGCACCCTAGTCAAATGTCTGAACCACCTTGACTGGCTCTTTTAATGTGGAAGAGTACTGGCCCTGTTCTGAGCCCCTCCCAGTTTACCAAGTTCCCCACCCTATCTTTGAGGCTGAACCCAGACACCTTGCAGAGGAATCTCATTTATGCTGCTCATATCCACAGTCCCATTCTTTAGGTCGCCACCCAGATCTTGTAGCCATAGGTGAAGGTAGGAACTTAGATTGACAAATCAACAGTCAATCAGCATTCACACTCAGCTCTCTCTTCACCACAACAGACCGGTACAATGTCCACATCCCTACCAATCATGCAGCAATTTGTCTGTCAATTTCCTGCTCCACTTTCCCATCACTCATGAACTCCTCCACTTGGGGCCGCAACTTCTGCATGACCCCAAGTGGGCACTTCACCCTAAAACCATGGCCTCAGACTTGGAGGTCCTAATTCTCACTCTGGACTATCCTCTAGGGGACACTGTTTCTTCCACCAGAATGAAAATCACATTATTCCTCCTGAATTAAAAGTCTGATTAATAGATGGATGTTGGCGTATGCCCTGTGGTCCCCAGTCTGTCAGTCCAAGGGCACTGTCCCCAACTTCTATGCAATCCTGCACAGGGATGTCAAAGAACACAGCCTCCAAACATCCATAGGGCAAATCTTCTCCAACCTGGACCAGGGGCTCTTACCACCGAAGACCAAGGAGCTGTTTAACTGTCTCAAGTGGCCCTCCCTTTAGTGATGGACAAGCCATACCATCTGTCCCCAGACTTTATCCTCTGACAAAGGTGTTTCCTTGGGATAGAGGAGATCCTTGAATCATTTCTTTCACCAACTGATTATGTCCTCAGCAATACTCCATCCCCGCTGCATACAGTGTGACCAGAGCGCTGCTTCCCGTCCTGAGTTGCCTGGTGCTTTGTCGGAATCGCGTTGAGGCCAACTTAAAGTCTTGCTCCATGGCCTCAGGGACCTACTCCCAAACACCACATGGCCTGAAATACCTGTCAGCTGATGGGGCACCTTCCAATACTCCAACCCCAAGGGACTCCAAGAAGGCTGGGTATTCTGAAGTGTTGCTTGGTGCATATCCCCCCACACAGCAGTCAGGACCTGTTCCTCACCCACCAAGAAATCTCCAGTGCACAGGCACTGAACCTTCTGTTGTTTGTTTTCTCTTCATGGGGTTTTCTGAATCAATCATAGTCTGGCCCTTTACAGAGGAGAACCCTATTTGGAGACACTACCAGGGACAAATGGCCCCTGATAGCATAACTCCTGAGATCCTTCCATCACATAAGGTAGAGTACACTGTATCATTTCCAGTAAAGTATATGCAATTTCTTGCACAATAAATGAAAGAGACTAAATAGTATAGACTGTTTTAAAGCAATATTTTACCCAGTTTTTATTGCATTAATACTATGTCTTGTTACCAGGCTAAGTTTAGAGGAAATAACAAAGAAATGGTGTGTAACTGGTTTAACTAGAGTTAAATCAGAGTAAGAGAAAGAAGTTTACTTTCAGCCTCACTAGTACTGATTTTTAAAATCGGAGACCTTAAGGCGTGGAACCACTTAAATGAGCCAGAAAGGGGGCAGGGGGCTGAACCAGGAGCTGCAAACAGAATTGCAATAGTTTTATATTTGTAAAGGTAAAAACTGAGGTTACAGAACTGCCAAACTGGAAAGAGGGGTGAAGTTCAATAGCACATCTTATCAAAAATCCAGATAGCCACAGATCTCAAATATCAAGCTGTACTTCATATACAGTAATACATAATAGGCTGACAAAGGGAATGCACATTTCTTCATCTTTATTGTCCAAGGCATCCTTCAGCTTTGTTCTGCAATGGAACAAACAAAAATCCAACCATCCAGGTGTGAACAGATTGACAAGTCAGTCAACAATTCAGAACAACTGAGCTGAACTGAAAACAGCTGCAGCTAAGACCACAATCCAAAACATTCTGAAAATGAGAAAAAATAAACTCCACGTGCAAATTCAACAAGAGAAAATAAAGTACAATATATACTCTTATTACACAGGTGCAACTAACCATCACTATAAAAAATCTGCATTTATTTAGGCCAGTTATTTTAAGTTGAACCCTCAACAGTATGCAAAAGCTGAATAAAACAAAATGGCACAATTTACCATTCCCTGGAGCCAGAGAAGTTTATATGAAACTTCCACTAGTTACTGAGACACTTCCAGAGGCGATCTGAATTTTAGAAAGATGAGAATGGAAAAGCAATCTTCCACCACTGCTCTGAAATATAACTGTAGCAGGAGCAGTAACTTACAGGCCATCAGCTTGTAAAAGTTATGACCTCAGGCATTTCAGGCATGCACAGTTTAACAAGCACCTAATGAAAAACCTACAGTCTCTCGGCAATAATGGCTGTGCATGTAGATGCTATTCTCCATCATAAAAGTGAACAAAAAGAAACATCAACAGATCAATAGCCACTGCTGTGAGCATCTTCAGGGTCAGATGATGGTCTGCTTGGATTTCAGTCTTCAGTGGCAGGTTGTTGCATGACCACGAGGCCTCATCGAGTAGAGCACGTAGATTTATATGTACTGAATTAGCTGTCACCAAGAAGGTAGTTGTGGTGGATAAGATATCAAGTGACTCACTGAAACTCAGAGCATGTCAGAAAAATTGCACCATAAAGGATTAAAACATTGAAGCAATATTTGTCTCATTCTGTGAAATGTAAATTTGAAAAGCAGGAAAAAAAATAAATGGAAACCAAAACTGTATTACTTATTTATTAAAGAAAATGTGTTCATATGTTCTTTCACACTTTTATATTCCACTGAGCTTAATGTGATTCCATAAATGATTACTCTTTGGAAAAATGGCATTCTGTAAGTCTGATATGGTTCAGTTAGGGAGATGAATGATAACAATAAAAGAATATTAGAATTGTTCACTTCAATATTTTCTGCGCCACATGGGAAATTTGACTTGGTAGAAAAAACAGACACATAAAAAATGACTCATTCATGTGTCTTATTCATCAGTTTGACAATTACAACCAACTTCTTGCACTGCAAAAAATCCCACTTGAGCTGACAGAAGAGCTAAAAAAAACCCAACAACTCTGACTTAGAAAGAAAAAAATCTTGCTTCACTCATCCTCAGACTTTCATTTGGTCAAATCTGGTGAAACAGAATAAAGAGAAATACACTTTTAAAAAATATAGCTTTTTCACGTATATATTATGCTCAGTATTGTGCTGATTGCCCCCTGAACGGCATATAGCAAAAGTATGCACACATTTGCAGAGGTAAACTCAAGTTTGTACAAATAAATCACATTATGTGGTTAAAAACAAAGCATAAGATTTTGATACCAAACTGGGTTACATGATCCTATGTACAGATTCTATAAACAGTGGTTGTTTTGCAGTGGAATTCAGCTTCTCCTCTACACAGATGAAACTGCAATATCTGTATTTTCACATAGTGATCTATTTGGTATACTGATCCAAGAGCTTTGGAGACCTCTGCCCAAACAATACACAGTGACCAGAGCACTGACAGCAGTCTCCAGTCATGGCTGCACTACCATGAAAAACAACTACAATGCACACCACAAGGAAAGGAGACAAGCAGTAATCATATTGACCTGACACTTGGTGAACAACAGTGTTCGCTCTGTACTGAGCCAGAGGAAAACTAAATATTTACACCCACACTCATCAAAGCTCCGTCCTTCACATTTGGTCAAACCAAAATGAATGAGTGATAAATTACAAAATGAACAGATTTTATTCCAATAAAGCAACACAGTTGGCAAATTCAAAAACATGACTTTTTTGCTATCATGTTACAATGTGACTGGATTTGATCCACTATTATAGTAACTATGTGGGTAATTGACATTTTTGTTGCTTCAGATATTAAACAAAACTGTGAGGGGGAGAAAAAAAATCACATTTCTGTACTGAAAAAAGATCCAGATCCAAAAATCCAGTTTATTGGTTTTTGCCATGCACTGAAGACATTTGTGCATAAGATCAAAAGATGAATATAAGAAGACACATCATCGTTTCAGCTTTTATTGCCTGGTATTTACATCTAGATATGTTAAACAACACAGAGCATAACACATTTTGTATCAAACCACCCAGTTTTTCAAGTGAGAGTAAGTATTGGAACATGACAAGCAACAGGTGTTTCTTGTTATATCATGTAACAAGAAACACCTGTTGCTTGTAGCTCTGTTTATCTACTCTTACTTTAGGATTAGGGTCCACCCGTGAAGATTTCATTTGTAGTTATGAACAACATGAAGACCAGAGAGCTGTCTATGGGAGAAAAGTATGGTGTTCTGAAGCTGAGAAAATGGGGAAAATCCTGAGTTATTTTAAAAACACTGGGCATGGCCAGTGCTTCAATTTTACATGTTATTTTACATGAAGGAAACCATCAGTATACTGAGCAACAGGAATCAAACTGGTCATCCAAGGAAAACAACAAGTGATGACAGACGACAGTTGAGAGCCATAAAGAAAAACCCCTAAAACAGCAATCCTCCAAACAGCATGGACAACCTCCAAAAAGCAGGGTGGAAATATCACAGTCCCTTGTTTGAAGGAGATTTAGAGAGCTGCATTATAGAGGTCATACTACAAGATACAAACCACTTATCAGCAGTAAAGCCAGATTGGAATTTGCAAAAAATTACGGAGATGATCCACAGTATTTATTGAAACAAAGGTTTATGGACAGATGAGACAAAGATGAATCTTTACCAAAATGATGGAAAGGCCAAAATATGGCAAAAAGGTATCTGTTCATAATCCTAAACATACAAGCTCATCTGTGAAGCATGGTGGAGGTAGTGTCATGTCTCGGGCTTACATGGCTACATCTGGAACAGGCTCAATAATTTATAGTGATGATGTAACTCATGACTGTAGTAGCAGAATGTGTGCAGAAGTCGACAGAAATATACCATGTCCAAATTTACCAATAAATGCATCCAGTTTAATTGAGAGGAACTTGAGAGACAATGCTCCAGAATATACCACCTCAACAATGGACTTCAATGAGGATAAAAAGGAAGTGTTGGAATGGCCAAGTCAAATACCAGATCTTAACCCAACTGAGCATTCATTTCACCTCCTGAAGAGAAGACTTAAGGGATAAACTTTGCAAAACAGACAACTAAAACATGCTGTGTTAAAAGCCTGAAAAGTCAGAACCGATAAAGAAACAAGAAATCTGATGGCGTCTATGGGTCATAGACTTGATGCAGTTATTGCGAGCAAGAAATATGTAACAAAATATTAAATATTTTTTAACTCTAGTTTAAAACAGTCGGTTTCAATATTTACACTCACTTGAAAAACTGTTTGGTTTGATACAAAATGTGTCATGGTCTAGTTTGTTTAACATGTCTAGATTTAAATACCAGGGAATAAAAGCTGAAACTCTGATCTCTCTTCTGATAATTACCTTTTAATCTCATGCGCAAATGTCTTCAATGCACAGCAAAAACAGTTTAATTCGACTTGCTATTCCAATAGCTTTAGAGGGGACTGTATTTTCCTCTTAACTAAAACCTCTAAAACTAATATGTAACCATCATGTAAAATCTATTTTATGATGCAACAAAAACTTCACTCAAATTCCCTCTCCATTTAGTGACCTTAACTCAGTTCTCGATACAGTTTTGAAACATCAGCGGTGAACAGTGATTGTGCTTTAAGGATTTAGAGCCTGCTTGGGGATTCTTAATGTTAAGTTACTTTTGTTTTTTTTGGAGTACATCCTAACTAAATCTGGATATTAGTTTTTACTTGCAGATTAGAAGTGTAGATAAAGGTTAGACTTGGCTAAGTGTTTTCCTTTAGCTATGTTTGTTTATTAATTAAAACAAAACTGACATATTTAAATATTTATAAATTAATAAACATTTTCCTGTGTGTCTACACTTTGTCAGAGGGACATATTTTATAAATAGCTTTGTTAAATGTGTTCAAATTGCCCCATGTATATTCATGCACATGCATATTTTCAGTTTGTGTGATCTTCAGTGCAAATAATTCATGAGTTCTCATCTTAAACCAAAAAGTTTATTCCTTATTCACAAGTTCTCCCACCTCACCACCCCTTCCAACCTTGAAAAGTTGGCCAATACTAAAAATGAAAAAACAAAAAAAAAAGCATTGGCTTGATGAGTGCCCTTATTCTCCTACAGCCCATATACATTATATTGGCAAAAGTATTGGGCCACCTATACATTACGCCTACAGGACTTTTATGACATCCCATTTTAAGTCCACAGGTCTTAATATGGTGTTGTTGCAGTTATAACTGCTTCCATTCTTCTGAGAAGGCTTTCTACAAGATTTTGGAGTGTGGAATTTTTGCCCATTCACCATAAGAGCTTTTCTGAGTTCAGACACTGATGTTGGACAAGGGGCCCCGTTCGAGTTCATCCAAAAAGTGTTAGATGGGGTTGAGGTCAGGGCTCCGAGCAGGCCAGTCAAATTCTTCCACAACAAGCTCACCTTGCTCTGTGCACTGGGGCTCTGTCATGCTGGAACAGAAAAGTGCCTTCCCCAAACTGTTCCTACAAAATTAGAAGCATAGAATCATCCAAAATTTCTTAGTAACCTGAAGCATTAAAATTTCTTTTCACTGGAACAAAGGGGCCCCAGTCAACCCAATGATGGCATTTATAGATATTTATAGATGGCAGAGGGACACATGCAAACACTTGTTTTATGAACATTACAGTCCAGACCAGCACTCTTACAAGTTTTCTTGTGAAAAGGGATATGTGCCAGAAATAAGACAACTCTGACCTTTACCTTGATGACAATTTGGGTGAAAACCCATAAGGTGATCATTGTGTGCAAGTTTCAGAAATCTGACCAATGGTAGAGTAGCAATTTTTGTAAATCATGGGGGGATGGACAGACAAGTGTGTAGGAGGATGATGAAAGCCTAACCATGGCATTAGCTCATTGGTTCTTTGGCTGGTTGAGCTAAAAAGTAGACATTAAGTGATTATAGTCTCATAAATATATATATTTTTTTCAATTTTAACATTTTTCCCTGTAACATCATTCACATTCGGACCAGACAGCTGAAATTAAATAGCAGCTTAATACTCCACTACAAGGTTGTATTAAGCCAACCCTAGAAAAATAACCCCACAGCATTATCCCTCCTCCACTAAACATTACAGTTGGCACCGTGCAGTCAGGCAGGTAATATTCTTGGCATGTGCCAAACCCAGACTCATCCGTCAGACTGCCAGATAGAGTTAGTCTTTGCCCCACAGAATGTGTTTTCACTGCTCGAAGCCTTGTGGCAGTGTGCTCTGCAACACTTGGCTCGCACGCAGCTGCTTGATCAATAGAAACCCATTCCTTGAAGCTCCCGGTGCACAGTTTTTGGCTGATTTTAAAGCCAGAGGAGATTTGGAACTCTGCAGTTACCAAGTCAGTAGAATGTTGGCAACCTTTACACACTATGTGCCTCAGCACTCAGTGGCTTGGCTGTGTAACTTTACATGGTCTGCCACTGCATGCCTGAGTTGCTGTGCTTCCCAAATGCTTCCAGTTTGCAATAATACCACTTACATTTGATTGGTATATGATATGGTATATCTAGGAGGTAAGAAATTTCTGACTTGTTGCAACGGTACCACACTTGAACTCAGTCAGCCCTTTAGAACAACCCATTCTTTCACAAATGTTTGTAAAAGCAGACCGCATGACTAGGTGCTTAAACACATGTGGCAAGAGGACTAACTTAAACACCTGAATTCAGCAATGCAGCCCGATACTTTTGTCCATATATCGTATTTGGGAAACCAGCAACAAACAATATCACATAATTATATTTGAAAACAAACTCCCCACTGTGTTTACAGTGTCAACATTTGCATGGATAACATTCATGACTCACTCTGTAAAGTATACTTCTTGTTCACAACAGTGTGTGTGTTTGAAAGCTCCTAAACAATACTGTCCCCTATTGGTGGTGTATTCTAAACTGAATCACATTAACAGAAATAATACAGCACACAATCTGGACTTTAGAAAATAAGTAAAACAGCTGTTTTTATTTAAAGTCTGTCATTTAATATTAAATACATTACTCTATAAACACAACATTTATCCACATATAAAAGCATGTATCGCTATTTATACTCATATCCAAACATTCCATATCCAGTAGCCATTTAAAAGCTCCCTTACTGACCTCAGATTGTAGCAGTGATTGTCACAGCATTTCCTTCACATTGATTGGATCATACTGGAATGTCAATACAAGTAAAATTTATTATTTAACCTTATTGCTAAGCTCATCATAAAAATGAATGCTTGCAACTTCACAAATGTCCATATTAGCATGTTGTTTACTTTCTTAAACTGACACAGATATGTACAATGACTGTATGCTATCAGACTTTTGGTTCAAAGTGATGAATAATATACTGACATTCAATATTTCTGAGATTCATGGCATAACAGTGGTGAACACTGTTTCCACTGGAAATGGTTGAGTAGGACATAAAATTTCTGTGCAGCTAAATTATAACCAAGGCCTAACTACAATGAGCTAGAAAAGCACAAATACAGTTGCTTGGTTACGTCAAAGAGCCTCAGTTTGTCTCCTTAACAAATGAGTGACCCCAAAAATGACAAAGATGTCATGTAGTGTAAGCTTGCAGCCCACAAGTGAATTCATTCCTCCACTTTAGATTTCTTCTTGGAGGTTCTAGGTTTGGGATTATCTGACTCTGCAGGTTCTGGGGACCCTGGAGGATCAGAAGGTGGGCTGGGAGCTTTCTCCACATCGTCTTCTGGCTCACCTGCCAAAGAAGGACCTTTGGAAACCCCTGAAAATAACCAGAGTTAATTTCAGATTGTTCCGCTAAAAGCTGACCACTCTTTTACTTCTACACAAATAAAGATGTGTGGTTCGTTAATGTTAAAATCTGCAGCATTATGAATGATCCGAGGCTGTGAATGTTGGCTGATTCACTAAATCTCTGTATTCTTGGTATTTTC
Organism: Etroplus canarensis; assembly: GCA_015106775.1. Lineage (NCBI taxonomy): Eukaryota > Metazoa > Chordata > Actinopteri > Cichliformes > Cichlidae > Etroplus > Etroplus canarensis. Next base: position 26,094 of record VUQH01080712.1, on the reverse strand, counting down.
TATGTTCTTCTGCTGCTTCAAGGTTCAACGTGAGATGCTCTTCTGCATACTCTGGTTGTAAGGACAGGTTTATTTGAGTTCTTCTTGACTTAATATCAGTTCAAAGCAGTCTAACCATTCTCCTCTAACCTCTGGCATCAAAAAGAAAATTTTCAACCAGAGAACCGCTGCTCATGGGAGATTTTATTTTTTTTGGCCCATTCTCTGTAAATTCTAGAGATGGTTGTGACGGAAAATCCCAGCAGATCAGCGGTTTCTGAAATACTCACACCAGCTCATCTGGCATTTACATCCACGCCATTTTCAAAGTAACTTAAATCACCTTTGTTCAATTGTTCAGTTTGAACTTGATCTTCATCACTGAAGTTCATCTTGACCATGTCTACATGCCTGAATGCACTGAATCGCTGCCATGTGATTGGCTGATTAGATAGTTTTATTAACATGCAATTGAACCAGTGTACTTAATGAAGTGGCCAGCAAGTGTATATATTCATAAATTTCTCATCAAACATTGGTTGTTAACTGTTGGTTGCTAGGTAGTAAGTAGCTAGGAGCCAAAGCTGTGTAATTATGTAAAATGCCAATGTCACTGAACATGAATGCATTGTTCTGGTAACATTTGTTACCAGCTGAACAAAAGTAGGAGAAAATGCAACCCATTGGCTCTTGTGAGGTAAAGTACTCCTGTCCACTTACCTTTAAGAGGTGTAAGCCACTGCAATCACTGAACAGTAGCCTTGAATTTACAAGGTTACCCATGTGACATCTTTAGTTGCTAATAATATACAGGCATACAGGCAAGAGGTTGGCTTCTTTATTTAAAATACATATTCCATTTTGCATTACCCCATATTTTCAATTTGCTACAGCAAGGAAGGCAAGAGGCTTTGAATGCACAGAGAAAAGCTATTTTCAAGTTCACCTTTTAAATGATAAATTGGGCTTTGGTTTGATGCAGAGAGGTGGAGGCTGTAAAATATATCATCAGCCACGCTGCCAGTGTTACACTGGACTTCTTGGAAATCATTTTGAGTTTGTGTTCAGAGCAAACGTAGGAGAGATATTTCGTTTAAGTTGGACTTTTCAGGTTTTCAGCATAAATAATCACCTTCACCTTTGATCAAAACATCACAGCAGAAGCTTCACTGTGTCAACAGATCATTTAATGTAACTTTAATTAGAACATATTGGTCATTTGTACCTGTTGAGAGCTGAATGGTCTTGCTGTAGCTCGCAGCTGAAGACATGGCCTGACCCAAGGCTTGGTTAGTACCAAGGGCAGCACCAGGGGTTTTGGTGGCTGCGGCTGAGTGTGGTTTTAATTTGGAGTCCTTGATTGGTTTAGTCCACACCAGAGCCTCTGTCACCTGTAGAGCAGCTCCCATCTTCTGAGCCATGTCCATCAGCTGTTAGTGATTAAAAAATGAGGCTTGGGTACAAAGAATGATGACTAACTTCAGGAACATAATCAACAATAGGATCTACAGTACCTCTGGATCAAATTCAAAGTTGATACTGCTGTCTCGAAGTAGGTTGACTTTCCTTTCCATCTCCTGGTATTGATCCAAAGCTCCTTTCTTGTCACCATGATTATAGAGGAAGATTGCAAAGTTCAGGTTAACCAAGGGGTTTGATCTGTGGAAAATTGATCACCAAGGAAGAAAAAAAAAAAAAACAATGCTATGATACAGTTTTAAATTCAGATTAATAAAAGGTTCAAGGTAAAACGTCAGACAAACTCACTCATCCAAAGTCACAGCTTGTTCATAAGATCTGGTAGCATTCTCGACATCCTCCAAGTTGGTCAGAGCCACTGTCCATCATACACGTGACAGTAATTACTGTTATATACAAGATCTTTTTCATTTTAAATACACATGCAATCATGTTCAAGATGCTGAGGTTGAACAGACTTAATGAAAACCAGACATTTAAGACAAATAAATCCTATAAGCAGAAACATTTTCAGTAAAGTACTAAATTAAATAACTACCACTATTCTTGCCATCATAGATTTTCTCTTCAGGCAGAATGAAATCATGAAGGACTTGTCTGTCTTTCTCACTCTACCTGCCAGCAACATGTAGAGTTCCCCCATTCGTGGATTTAGATTGATGGCTGCACTGAGGAAGTGGAAGGCAGAGGCATACTGCTGCATGGTAAGGTGTACCAGACCAAGGTTGTACAACACTTTCCAGTCAAAAGGAGACAAATAGTGGGCCCGCTTCAGGCAGCTGATTGCCTTTGGGAGAAATGTAGTTAGGAGGGAGAAGTAACCAGGACCCTTGACATGCATTTTAATAATATACGAAGAAGAACAACATGAAACAACAGATTCTTTACCAAGGTGGATATATATTACTTAAGGGACATATGTAGAATTTTTCCTGCAAATGGGACTTCATGGAAGCCTCTAAAAAGAGGTTTTAGCCAAAGAAAAATCACAAACATTGTAATAAAATAATTTTTAAACTGGTTTTGTCAGCTGGGTCTTCATTTACTCGACTATAACAGACATTACAGAAATAATATGCCAAATAGGTAATGCAGGCTCATTGCTTTTACTCTGTGTAGAACAGCTGTTACCCTCCCAAATGTCTAGGATTTTTGAGCCAGAAAAACATATTGCAATAATTAAGATGTAATTAAAACTAGATGTGACACCTTTCACCAGCAAAACACACTTAATACCTCCCAGACCAGGGTCCACTCCTTTGTGGGTAACCTGGGTCAGATCTGGGTGAGCTTGAGAAACAAGTTAATAGGCTGAAGAGGTCTGATTTTCCCTCATGATTACTTTACATTACTCTTTGTGCATTAAAAATTGGAAGAAGAACATTAAACATGGGGGAAATTCAGATTTACTACTGGATCAGATCAAGAATTACTTTATTTCCATGTCCTTACGTGGACTTGGTTTAAGACATTATTATGCAATAAATAAACCCAATGACAGCATTTATGCATAGATGGCAGAGGGGCACATGCAAATACTCATTTTATGAACATTACAATCCAGATCAATTCTTTACAAGTTTTCTTGTGAAAAGGGATATGTGCCAGAAATAAGACAACTCTGACCTTGACCATGATGACAATTTGGGTGAAGATCCATAAGGTAATCACTGTGTGCACATTTCAGAAAAATCTGACCAATGCTAGATTTTTGTGAATCATGGAGGGACAGACAGATAGTTGTGTGGAAAGATGATGGAAGACTTGCCAAGGCATTAGCTCATTGGTTGATATTAATCCTCCTGGCTCTTATATTAGTCCATTAGCTTCATATCTTCTATGGTGAAAACATGTGCCACTGTTAGTTGGTATGTTCAACTAAATCTATATCTGCCCAGTAGACATATAGAGACTCACAATGCATTAGATACGGTATAATATACATGAAGGGCTTCTTTAAAAACTACAGTATCAAGTGCCTGAGCTGTGATTAAAGGCATGACCAATAGTTGGTGTGCAAATAAGAGCAGTACAAAGCAGCCCTGATCTGTGTATTTGATTGTGGTAGTTTTCATGTCCGAACTAAAGGAAAACCAGCATTAGGAACATCAACACTACTCACAGCTACATATTTTTTTTTCCCAAAGAAGCACATGCCAATGTTGTTCCACAGAGGAGGGCTCTCAGGCACAGCACATGCTGCCACCCTGTACTTGTTCATGGCCACATCAAAGTCACCGTGGGTCTGCATCATGCTGCCTGCAGCCAGGATGGCCTGGGAATAAAAACAATGATTAGAGAGATATTAGAGGAGGATGTAGCCTTGATGAAAGATGAAAGCCAGACTGTAACATCTAACAGTGAATGGCCCTATATTTGACTGAACTGATTTAAAAGGAATCTGGTGCACTGCCCTCAAGTAAATGAGCAGCAGAATAAGTTTGTAAAATTGTAATGTTTAAGTACAGACATACCTTATAATTGTTGGGGTCAAAAGTGAGGGCATTCCCAAGGTGTTCAAAAGCTCTTTGGTATTTCCCGAGCTGGAAAATTAAGATTGCCGTCATTCCTCTCTTATAGGCGCATAATTTCATTTAAAAAATTATTTTTTAAAAATCCACCTACCTGCAAAAACAGCAGGCCAAGTGTACTCAGGAGATCAGTGTTTTCTGGAGAAAATCTGAATTGAGGCAAGTGGAAAGAAAAATCTCACTTTACTCATGCCAGCAATTACATTTAATGTCTGCACTTATTCTTGAGCAAACATAGCTGACATTCAGGGACTCTCCTGATTATTCAATCAGGCTTTGATAAGCATAATTGTGAAGTATTAATTACGACCTGTGGGGGGACGATGGATCTCAAAGAATAATGGCAGAGAAGAGGCAGACTAGCATTAAAATAAGAATCGCAGTGGTAAGTCTCATTAAAAGCGACACCAGTATTGGGGCACTTGATTAATTCATTTACCCCCAATAGGAGGTAGCCATAATGAGCTCTATTATAGACACAGATGCCTTATTTACACCACGGCCTAATGTTTAAATATTCAACATGTGAATAGAAGTGGAAATGAACTTAATTTATACTGAACCCCGGGTTAAAACATGGCAAAGCTAGAAGCTTTGAGTACAACTGGAAAAAAAAATTACTGCTGAGTTCAAGAGATGGAAAACCGTCAGATAAATCAAGATGAAATAACTTAAAAGTAACCAAGAAACTACTGTTTTAATGTCTTGGCAGGATGCTATCGTAAAGAAAAGAGTCTGACTTTGTTGTCATAAACAATTTCTGAAACTATTACTGAGAATGTCATCAATATTTTCAAGCTGTCCTTTCTTTTTGCTGCCATGCAATATTAAACGTATCATAAACTATGAGTGCTGACATTCTCATTAATATCGCCCAGAACTTTTAAATGGGTCAGCACCCATTAGATTGGTTAAGTCTCTTTTAATTGAGCAGGCTTCTCTTGTTGTTTAGTCTAAACAGTTTGTGAACCTAAAGGGAATCATTCTAATGGACTCATATACATGTACAGGTATGTGAACAAGAAAGTTTTTCAATTGACTCTGTGAAAAACTAAGTACACCCCATGATTAGCTTATAGAACCACCTTTAGCAGCAAAAACTTGAATGCTTTTCTGTAACACTTTCAGTTTTTCACATCATTATGGGGGAATTCTGGCCCATTCTTCTTTACAATGTGGCTTTAGTTCATTGAGGCTGATGGACATTTATTCATTCACTCTTCTGAGGTCCCACCACAGTATTTCAATCAGGTTGTGGTCTGAAGTTTGACTGGGACATTGCAACACCTTAATCCATTTCTTTATCAGCCTTCTTTATTTCTTTATCAAATTGCAAGACGCAATTTGGGACAAGCTTGAACTGCTAGACAGATGGCCTCACATTTGACTCACATTAGAATACTTTGGTATAGAGGAGTTCGGGGTCAACTAATTGAGTGCGGGGTGTCCAAGTCCCGTGGCTGCAAAACAAGTCAAAAATCATCACCCCTCCATCATTGTGCTTGACATTTGTTTTGTTGTTTTATGGTGTTTGTGTTGATATGCTGTGTTTGGTTTGTGGCAAGAGTAATGCTGATGCATTGTGTCCAAATATCTCCACTTTGGTCTCATCTGTTCAAAGAACATTGTTCCAGAAGTCATGAGGGCTGTTCAGATGCAACTTTGCAAACCTAAGCCGTGCTGCCAAATTCCAATTTAGAGAGAAGAGGCTTTCTCCTGGCAACGTGTCCAAACAAGCCATACCTGATTAGTCTTCTTCTAATTTAGCTATCGTGAACTTTAACATTTAACATACTAAATGAGGCCTGTGGAGTCTGAGATGTAGCTCTTGGGTTTTTTTTGCAAATTCTCTAAGCACTGCACATTCTGAACTTGGGGTGAATTTGTTGGGACGTACACTCCTGGGAAGACTGTGGCATTGGTCATTTATTTAGCAGCCCCTGGCTGCTACTTACCCTCTTAATTCCTATGGAAGCAGTAAGGTGCACCTAGTTTTTCACAGGACTGCATAGAATCTTCTTGTCACATGACAATGTGTTATGAATATTTAAAAACACTGTATGTACAGAATAATAGTGTTGAACCATCATACACAGAATAAATGGCTACCTTAACAGACTTTTCTGGTTAGCATTATCTACATTTACTTACTCCACTGCTCTCTTATACACCTCAATGGCCTTGTCAGTTTCTCCAGCCAGCAAGTGAACCTTCCCAAGCATCATGAAAGTCTTGTCGTGTTTGTTTATCTGGAGAGCTATCTTTAGATACTCTTCTGCCTGACAGAGACAGAAGATCGAAATGATTAATTCCCAGAGGTAGGACTACAATTTGTACTGTATAGTGTTGGTAAATTCAGCACACTCACATTTTTGAAGTCTTTGATGAAGAAATAGCACACTCCCAGATTATGACTGATCTCCTGGGGTGAGAAAATGTCAGATTTTACATGGATCGTTTTTGCATGCTAATTGCACAGGCTGAGCTGAATTTAATTTCCAAATATAAAAGTTATTTAGGCCAACAGTTCTGCAGTAGCATTAGACAAGAAAGGTTGAATTTCCAAAACATATCAGTGGGAGTGATTAATGGCACCACAACTTAGATTAGGCTCTGTAGTAAAACAGTTCTGGATGAGTTTAGAAGTGCAAGCACAGAGCTGATATTGACAAATTGCAGCAAGTGTGAGAAAACGAGGTTCAGTCAAGGTAATTTCCCACTCTATATGTTGGGAGGATTTCTTGAAAGAATGTCATGCTACACTTTCTGCAAGAAACTTTAAGACAACGTAGGAATTGGAGTGTTTTTCTACTACCCAGTCATTCTCGTTGAGCTTTGCAGCCTCATGGTAGAATTCAATAGCTGCTTTGTGTTTTCCTAGGAGAAATCTGGGGAAAAAAACAAACAACAATAAGCCATATGAGACATTAACCCATTTTAGTCATCCCATTACAAATAGCCATTATTAAAATATTAAACAGCATAAACCAGTGAGTGAAGTTGAACAATTATTCTTTACAACCTCACAGGAGACATAGGTGAATAGGATAAAATTTTGTTATAAATTTCCCCATTTGATCACTTAGATAAGGGGCTGTTTTTGCATTACATATTTACTGACTTTATTTGTTTAAATATGTGTATTTGCATTAGTCTCCGCATTAGAGAACTGAATATTATATGAATATTTTATACAGTCAGGTTCACATTTCTTGTTTCACTTTGAGTACTTGTTAAGTGTTCACACTTTAAGTAATTTCCCTCCGGGATTAATAAAGTACTCTGATTCTGATTCTGATTCACATTTTTGGAGTCAAAAGTTTTTACAGATGAGATCTTGGATCTCTATTTATCACCTCAACAAACAGAAAATACTGTCAACAACAGTAAAAAGTCTATTTTTCCAGTTTTTTAGGAGTAAAATGGTCTATAAACCATACTGTAAATGATACAAGTATAAACCCCTCTGTAAAAATCTTTAGATATAAACAGTTTGGCTTTTAAAGAAATACACTGTAAAATTAACACACATTTGGATTGCAAAACACAATTTACAGCTAAAAAAAAGTTTTGGTCCATAATGACATGAAAACGAGACTCATCGGGCCAGGAAACATTTTTCTGATCTTTTTTTGTTCAATTTTGGCAAACCTGTGTAAAATGTAGCCTCAGTTTCCTGTTTTTAGCTGACGGGAGTGGCACCTAATGCGGTCTGCTGGTGCTGTAGCTTATCTGCTTCAAGGTTCCAGGTGTTGTGTTCAGAGATGCTCTTCAGCAAATCTTGGTTGTAATAAGTGGTTATATTTGAATTACTCCTGCCTTCCAGTCAGCTCAAAGGCAAAACAAGGCATTGAGAACTGTATATTTTCCCTTTTTTGGACTATTATCTGTAAATCATAGAGATGGTTAGCCAGGAAAATCCCAGTAGATCATCAGTTTTTGAAAAACTTAGACCAGCCCATCTGACACCAACAACCATGCCACATTCAGTGTCAGTTAAATCACCTTTCTTTTCCCTTTTGACAATAAATTTGAATTTCAGCAGTTTGTCTTATGGGCCCATGCCTAAATGGATTGAGCTGCTGTCATGTGATTGGCTAATTAGACACATGCGTTAACGGATGAACTGGTATGCCCAATAAAGTGGCTGGTGGGTGCAGATAATGTCTCATTAAACATGCACTGATTTGAATGAATGTTCAATAGACAAAGCAAAATATCACAAAATTTTAAAACAGGCCAGTCCATTTAAAAAACTGTACTTATTGCCTGCAGTGTCTTGCCTTAAGCAGTAAAAATTCTGTCTATAACTGGCCTGCAGTATAACGGTTATCACTGTATGTTTTTCTCCTATGTCTGTCTTGTTGGTTAATGGAGAGGCACTGATGCACTCATACAGGCTTCAGTGCAGCACACTCACAGTGATCGGGCCACTTGCTTGAGATTGTCTGTGCTGCTGGGATTTAGGATGGCACAGCTCTGAAACAGCTCCAGGGACTCCTGGATCTTGCCCTCAAGACGCAAGATTAGTGCTGCGCCAAGAAATAAAGACACACACAAAAAAGAGAATCTTCATCGGCTTGTGGAATTAAAAAAAACACATTAAAAAATCAAAGGCACAGCGTGAGGTCTAAAGAGCAGATTTGGGGAAACTAAATCATGTACTAGTGGAGTTTGGGCGTTGACTACCACAGAGGTTTTATTTGATGTAGCTGTTAAAAAAACATAATCCACATTAAATGTGGGAAAGGGAATGAAAATGATGGCTCACCTTGAACATATATGGCATATTCACACATCCCATTAGTCTCCTGCAGTTGTTCTTTGATGATAACCTACAAAGGTGCAGAACGGGAGACAATTTCTAAATCAAACCAGGACCCAGTTGATATACAGGAGTATTACCCTCCATTCTGCACATGTGTAGATATTAACAGACTAAGCATGAGGAGTGCATGTCATTATCGGCTTACATAAACTATATCTTCTAAGAGGAAGCGTAGACGAGCATACCAGAAATATTTACTAAGTACCAAACAGTTTACTGTGGGAATACAGCAGTGCATGCAGTGAATTAGTACTGTGCACATGCCAGGAACACAGTTTCTTCATCGTGTTTATCAAAACTGAGTTCTGAGTGGGTATTTCAGTCAATCATACTGACACTGAGCAGAGACACAGGTCAATGACAGACTAAACCGGGAAACAAATGGAGGAATGAAGGCACTTTACCTTACAGGTATCGTAGTCTTTGAGGATATAGTGTTGGTGGATTAACCAGTTTCTTCTCTCCACAATAGGAAGCTCTGGAGCTGGGTGAAGAAACATTATTAAAAAATCAAAATATTACAATTTAATAAGTCTGGAAAACTTTTGAGCTTGTTACTGTGCAGATGATGTCTTGTTTAGCTGATAGCTGAATGATTAATCCTTAAAGTGCCCTCCTTTTGCAGTCATTAGTAAGTCTCTGATCTGACAGTTAACACAGATGTAACACTGCAACCTAAATCCACGGGTTAAACTTAAGTCAAGTCACCAAGTAGGCATGCTGTAAATCTCAGCTTGTTAGCAAGTCTATGCTTATGAACAGATGGCTCAGACTATTAAGAGTTATGTCTATTAGAGCTATTTTTAATGAATGCAGTCTTTTCTAATTTGACAGCTGAATAAATAATCCTGAAAGCACCCTCCCTCTGCAGTTACTAGCAACTCTTTGATGTGACAGTTAACATAGACGTTAACACTTCAACCAAAAACCCCAGGCTAAACTGTAATCAATTCACCAGCCACTCTGTAAATGTCACCTTGTAAGCAAGTTTTGTGTTACAAACACTGCTTTTTCCCCTGTGTTTCTCATTTAATGTCTCGGCAGGTTGAGATATTCTCCCTGTTGCCAGGGCAACAATGTCTCTCACAAGCCAGGTGCTTGTGACAGAACAGCGAGGGTATAAAGACAGAGTCAAAGAGGAAGGCTGGAGGAATGAACAGAACAATGTAAAGCCAGCTTTAGATAGGGTTAGGTAACCTCAGGAACCAAACCATGATGCTCCAAGTGCTCATCCCAGTGAAGTACAACATTTTATTTCACAAGGAAGCACACATAATTCCAATTCAAGGAAGTTTGATTCCTGTAATCCTGTTATCTTGCACCTACTACCTTCCTCTGAGGCTAAAAATAGGATTCAAAGCACTGCGAAATACAGTGCTAGGCTTTGCCACTGACATTGGGGGGATATCATTAATGAACTGTCTGTGCAAAAAAAATCTGTGTGAATTACACCAAAGCTCCCTTCTGTTTTTATCTGTCAGTGCTTCAAAAAGCAGTCTGATGATTTGCCGCTAGAACTGGAGCCTATTTCAGATACTTCATAGAAATCCTCTCCATCGGCGAATGTGAAACTGCATGGGTTTCACATGCTTGCCACGTCAAGATTGTGAATGGCCCTATTTGTAGAGACCTAATCCGCTTTCTTCCTGCTGAGACAGCAATAATATTCTTGTCTCTGAGCTTCAGCTGTGGACCTGTGGTACTCCAGTGTCCCGACATACATAAAGCAAGGGAGAAATTGGAGACTAAAGAGGGGATACATGCACAACATGCATTACTGCAACTCCTGTATGAAAGAAGGGTAGAAAGCAGTGAAGAAGAAGAGCCCAGCACAAGGTCTCCTAAATATAGTAATGTGAAAAACTTTATCCAAAACATGGAGGAATTTTCTCATTGTTATATTTGATCTGGCTGAAGCTAAGGCAGCTTTGCCTTCCATGTGTTTCAACCATCTGTTAAAAGGGGATAAGAGCAGAGGAGAGGCATGCTGAGATCAAAAGACACATGGGGAGAACGTAATGAAAAATACTATGAAATTATTTTTGGAAGTTCTACCACAAAAAAAACCCTTAAAAACGCATTCGTCTTGTCAAGTCATTTAGTCTCACATAGAGATGCTGACACTTTTTTTTCTTTGCCAGGAATGTGTCAGAAAAGAGTGTCAGTACCATGAAAAAAATAAGGCAGACTGCTACATTAGTGTCAAAAAACTGGCACTGGATTCTGTTCAAATCTAACATACTGTACGTTTTTTCGCTGATTTAAAGAAACTCATTTCAGGTTGTTCTGGTGGAAAAGCTCATTTTTAGCACCTTTCAGATATTAACACTAAAAATGTGCTAGATGCAGTGCACAAAATCTAATGAGAACACAATGTACTTTGGGTGCACAAGAAACCTGACTTTGTGTATGCATTAAATAACCATGATTACATTTCACAATGGTAATTACAGAATGAGGGTTGCTTATGGACACAATTAAACTGTGGTTTATGTCTTTTTGTTTAAGTATATCAAATGGTTAAATGTCTGTGTTATAAAATGGTTCAGTTCTTGCATGTAGGTGATTTTGAACCAGCTGTTATCAGCCAGTCACAATCCTAAGTTTTAGCTGTAAACTGTGAAAACTTCGCTGACACATACTTAAACACATTTTGCATTTGGAGAACCTGTTATACAACTATTTTTGTGTATACAGTCTGAGTAAAGTATAATGAAGTCTCAATTCCCTGTAGATGAAGCTGTGAAGTTCATGCACCTGGCTGCCACTTTATTTTTAACTCAGCAGTAGCTTTAAAACAATGCATTGTTACATTTCATTTTACTCTAGGTTCCAGTTGTTTTTGAGTCTATGCCAATGAATGTATGTATATCTCTCAAAATTAATCCAATCTTTACTTTCTGTTTTTATTTATTTTATTATTGCTCAGTTACCTCAGGGGTATCTCCTGAAATAATATTAAGTACAACCCAGGAAAGGGTTTGCATGTCACGTTAAATGATCACTGCATAGCATATACTGAATTGCTCCCACAGGGCTGGAATTCTCAATAGCACTGTTTATTATTACAAAGCACTATAAAACAAAAAAACAAAATACCTTAATCTGTGGGCAGAAGCATAAACTGGTTAATGGGACATTAGGCTTCAATAATGATGACAAAATATCCTCTAATGATCAACAGACATTTTCCACACAGAGAAATATCTGGAACATGGCTCAGCAGTATAATGTAGGCACAGCCTTACAGAGAAAATAAATAAAAAGGCGAGGGTGACCTCTGCAGGCCATTCAGTTCCAAAGTCTATAGTATCATTTACCAACTCCACGCTGTTATAAATCCATGACAAAGCGGTGTCATACAATAAAGTGGAGGAATTCGGAAGCATAATTTACTGTACCTTTGGGTGCACGACGTTTCTTGACTTCAGTAGCAACTGGGAGCTGAAATTTAAGATAAAAAATACAAACAGAAAAATAAGTAACAGCATAGTGAAACAGTCCCCAGGTAAACTCCACCAAAACACAAAAGATCCTTTTCACTTAAAAAGTCTGATAAAAGGCTATGTGTAAAGACAGGTCAAATGGTTCAGATGTCTTAAACTGACTCAATGTTTGCTCTCTGGGTTTGGCAATTGCTGGGAGAACATTACCTGGTTGACAGTGCTGTGCCAACTGTAAAGTTTGTTGGAGGAGGGATAATGCTGTGGGGTTTTTTCTGGGGTTGGTCTGGGCTCCTTAGTTCCAATGAAGGGAAATTTTAATGTTTCCATTTACCGAGACCGAGACAAAGGAGGATAACGACTCCATATTACTGCCTACAGATTTAGAATCGGATATCATAAAATTTCCTTTAACAGTAATGTGCACGTGGCCAAATATTTTTGTCTATACAGTGTATATTTTAATAGGTATTAGCAAAAGTTAATTACTCACCTGAATGCAAATAAAGTTTCTCTAATGTATTAAACATTTTTTATTAAAAAATAAATTGTCATGACACTGTCAGATTTTCTACTATTTTCTAGCGTAATGGCTTGTAACAGAACTATAAAGCATTATTTAACCAAAACTGGACAATTACAGCTTTGTAACCCTTAAATGGTGCTGTATCAGAAATCATTTGTTCAGCCCATATGCTGGACTGAATACTTGGCAAATTAAATGCAATCAAAAGTCACTACCTATATGTGCTGGTCAGATGTATTGCTTTGTGTAGGCCTGCACAGCATTTTTATCTATTTTTCCATGTCCTGCATATTGAGATGATGTCCTGCATTTTGACTGGTTTCATAGCTCTCAAAAATCTACACTGAATGACAGTTTTCTAAAGTCTGGCTCTTATCCAATACTGCAAAGACAACAGGGAGGGTTGTTCAGGAGCTCCATCTGATGTCAATCAAACTGTGCACACACAGGTTTAAAAACAGCAGTCACCTCATATCCTGATGCGATGACCAACCAGGAAAAACAAGGTACATGTGAATCTCAAAAAGTGACGTGCCATTTTACAGTATATGGATGCATTTCCACTTAAAACCAAAGAAGATTAACAGACAGATAATATAACAGAGGCTGAAATAACTAGCTTTTACCACACTGTTCATCATGCCCAATTATATACATCAACAGACTGTAGTAATAGACAGATTTCAAAATCATGTCATGCAGCGGTAGAACAGCAGTCACAGTTTCAGTCAAGTACCTTCCAGGATGCTGGAATTTCTCAGCTTGTAAGAGTCTGCCTGCAGAAGTTACATTGATGGACAAAACTGACAAGCTCAGTTTAAGGTTTTGTTCCCTCCTATTAATCCCTTGTATTATTGTGGTTTGATTTATCTAGTACATTTGATATTTTGCTCAACAGAATTTCGCATTGGGTGTTGGGAGGATAGACTGAAGGACTTTAAGTGAATAATGACTTTTAAGTACATGGGTATTCTTTAGTATATTGTTCTACACAAAAACAATTAAATAACTTAAATTTTATGGTGTTTAGAAGCCACAATTGTGGCATGTGTCCGCATCTGTCCCCTGAAAAACCACTGAGTGTAACTCTCTTTAATTTAAGAATGGGTAGAGTGCATATGAACACTTGCAATGCCTAAGGAAGTACCTTGATCTAAATGTATTACTTTCTTATTTGGACATGGACAATCTTGGGCTCACTTTCAGTTTCATTTAATCTTTTTTTTACGACAGGAAGAGGGAATGTAAGCATAAGAGTGTATTGCATAAGAACAGTAAAACTGAACCTGTATCAGAATCAGAATACTTTATTAATCCCAGGGGCGAAAATGTATTGTGTTACAGACGCACAGTTAGATATAAATAAATATAAATTTAAAAGGGTAGATATAAATTTAAGAGGTAAGAAAATTGATTAAAATAAATAAACAAATAAACCTGTCTGTATGAACTGAAATATGTAACATAAACAACTCTCAAGTTAAACACTGTATACAATATGTTATATATACAATAGGAAACTGTCAAGGAGACACGGGAGGAATTAAAGAGTTTGATTTCCACAGGTACGAATGAATTCCTGTGGTGTTCTGTGTTGCATCTTGGGGGAATGAGTCTGCTGCTGAACATGCTCCTGTGTCTGTCCAGCACATCATGGACAGGGTGTGAAGTACTGTCCAGCACTGACTAATAGACTATTGTGTGCTGTTTTTAAAAGCCAACTACATGATATATATACAGGAGCTATGCATATTATGTTTGTGTCTCACATTGTCCAACACAAATAATGTCTTTGTCCCACTTTTGGTTTGTCGGGATCTGGTCACTCTAGCTCAGCGGTCTGCAAAGTTTACTGTCAAAAGCGCTGTTTTAAGCAATTCTAGACACAACTGTGTATGGAGCTGCAAGAAAAAAACTGAACCTGATAATATCTATTTATTTAGGATATTTTTATGCTTGATATGTTTAACTTAAATTTTTATCTGCTGCAACAAAAGAATTTTGGAACTTTGAGATAAAGTATATTTTCTCTTATCTTATGTCATTATAGCTTAATAAATGTTATGCAGTTTATGAAGTATAAATGGGTCTATCAAAATAACTAATGGGTGTAATGAAAATCTTTTACCACATGTGACTATTCTGCAGTTGGTTATTTATTATTGTCATTTAATACTTTAATTTTACATTTTGATTAGAAATAATTTCTTAGTTGAATTTATGAAATCATAGAACTACAAGACTATAAGTGTTTAGTTCTTTTTTATCACAGACAAAATGGAACAACTGGGAAATGAAGGAAAATATATCTACTAGCATGTTTTGAAACAGAGCATCTATAAAACTTTGCAGGCTACTTTGAGTCCTACCTGTCTTTGCGCTAATTAATCAAATTCAAAGAACCCCACTTTGATTAAAAAAAACTAATTGTTTTAATTATAGTAAAAATAAACCAAGAATAGAAATGTTTCAGTTTTATTTGACTTAATGACCAGCAGCAGATCAAGCATACAAGTGAGACAGCAGTGCTGGTTAGAGGTCATAAAAGCAGATCATCTGACTCTATCTCAACCTATCCATGGCATCCTCTTCTGTCACTCCAACCCTCTGCATGTCCTCCTTCACTACATCCATGAACCTTCTCTCTGGTCTTCCTGTTTTCCTCCTCCCTGACAGCTCCATCTTCAACATCCTTTGTCCAATATATCCAATATCTCTCTTCTGAACATGTCCCAACCTTCTCAGCCTTGCCTCTCTGACTTTGTCTTCAAACCACTCAACCTGAGCTGTCCCTCTGATGTACTCATTTCTAATCCTGTCCATCCTGGTCACTCCCAGTGAAAACCTCAACAACTTCAGCTCTGTCACCTCCAGCTCTGCCTCCTGTCTTTATGTCAGTGCCACGGTTTCCAAACCATACATCATAGCAGGTCTCACAACCGTCTTGTAAACCTTCCCTTTCACTCTTGCTGTTATCTTTCGGCCACAAAAAAACCCCTGACACTTGTCTCTATGCACACCACCCTGCCTGAACTCTCTTCTTCACCTCTCTTATGCACTGTCCATTGCTTTAGTTGGGTGAATCCTGGTATTTAAACTCATCCACCTTCACTACCTCTACCCCCTGCATCTTCATCATTCCACCTGCCTCCCTCTCACAGATGTATTCTGTCTGCTTTGACTGACTTTCATTCCTCTTCTCTCCAGTGCATACCTCCACCTCTCCAGGCTCTCCTCCACCTGCAGCTCATAATGTTGACTGCAAACATCATAGTCCATAGAGATTCCTGCCTGTTAACCTGTCCATCACCATAGTGAATCAGATTTATTCATGCACTGTTAAATTGCTTGTTTTCCTTGATGACATGTGTTTTTGGTTTTGGAATCCACATCTAGGGAGACTCAGGACTAGCCTTTTATGTGTATACATCAACGTTAGGTTTAGTAAAAATGAGGAACATCATTGTCATATTCATCTATTTCTTGTCAAAGCCACAGGGAGCCACTGGACATGGACAAAGCAGCTCTATGCGGCTCCAGAGCCGCGGGTTCGGGACCCTTGCTGGTCAGAGAAGCGTTTGCTTCAGCGTGTAGTTAGATGCACGCATGCGCATATCTCTCGCATGCCATATATTTCTTGTCTTATTTTACCTCACTTGCGGACTGCTGTGAGCGCCGTCACTGACGTTCTGGCACAGCAGTTTATTAGTATTCTCCATATTTCACTACATCTTAAACAGCGACATCATAGGTGGGATTAGTGGTGAGCCAGAGCCGCTAGGTAAGGTTTTCTGCAGTACATAATAAAGCGTGGGCTAAACATATAGCACATGAAAAATAACAGCAACGCTGCCTCTCCGCTGCAGCCGCCTGACCGTAGCTGTAGATGCGAGCGTCAATGTTTCAGTTTGTCCTCGGCTGAGTCAGATTAGTCTTCCAAGTTCCCGTTAGCTGCAGCTTAATCAACTTAGCGCCGACTTACACTCGGTTAGCCACGTCGCTAACTAACGCTCAAATGAGCGTTACACAGAGAGTGTGGGCTAGCCTGGCACCACGTCTAAGTGTCACACTTTCACTTTATACAGCGCCGTGTCTGTGTTCACTCAAGAAAAGGAAGACTAGCTTTGGCTTCGCACTCACCGCTGCGGTTGTTTCTTCGTCCGCCATCTTGGGATGATCAACACTACAAGCTGTTGCCATGGATACGTCAGTGGAATGCGGACGCGTAGCTGGATTTATGAATGTCAGCCCAAAACTTTATTTAAAACAAAAAGGTTTTAACAAATGCTTTTAACAAGATATATATATATATATATATATATATATATATATATATACATACACACACACACACACACACACACACAGGAGAGAAGGCAGTAGACTTTTTAGCCAGATTGTTTACTATGATCTTAGAGAAAGAAGAAGTGCACTGGTACTGATCTTTAAGAATAATGTTTCCTTTGAGAGTGCTGATGGAGTATTATAGAGAAGGTCAGAGGGAGCTGCACTGTATCTTTGAGGATCTAAAGAAAGGTGTTTTTGTGACAGAAGGATAACAGCAAGAGTGAAAGGGAAGATTTACAAGACAGGATTGAGAACTGCTATAATATATGGGTTTGGAGACAGTGGCACTGACAAAAAGACAGGAGGTGGAGCTGGAGGTGGCAGAGCTGAAGTTGTTGAGATTTTTGCTGGGAGTGACCAGGATGGGCAGGATTAGAAATGAGTACATCAGAGTACTCAGGTTGAGTGGTTTGAAGACAAAGTCGGAGAAGTAAGGCTGAGAGGGTTTGGACATTTTCAGAGGAGGGATATTGGATATATTGGGCAAAGGATGTTGAAGATGGAGCTAACGGGCAGGAGGAAGAGAGGAAGCCCATAGAGAAGGTTCATGGATTTAGTGAAGGAGAACATGAAGAGGGTTGGTGTGAGAGAAGAGGATGCAAGGGATCGGGTGAGATGGAGGTAGCCCTAACAGTAGCTGCCCAAAAACATATATATTATATAGTGCCAATTCACAACAATTAGTCAAAAGAAAACACAGAAGAAATCCTTTCCTAAAGCAGCCTGGCATTCACATCAGGACTAACAGTAGATTTGAATCCAGGGGACACTTTTTTGGGATGACTGCATAATCAGCAACTGTTGGACCCTGCTCATTTCACAAATGTCTTTATCTTCTACAGAGGTAAACAACCTGGGGTGTTGTATGTGTTTAAAAGAATGTATACTGATTTTGAAGTCAGTAAATGAGCCACTGTGGTAGAAATACATTTGTCGCCAGGAGGAATATAAACTACAGGTATATTAGGTATACCTGTTCAACTGCTTGTCAGTGCAAATATCTCATCAGCCAATCACATGGCAGCAACTCAATGCACTGATGCATGAAACATGGACCACACAACCTGCTGAGGGTCAAACAGAGGATCAGAATGGGGAAGAAAGATGAGTAAGGGGACTTCAAACATGGCATGATTGTTGGTGCCAGATGGACTGCTCTATTTCAAAAACAGCTAGTCTAATGGGATTTTCCCCACACACCATCGCTTGGATTTACAGAGAATGGTCAGAAAATGAGAAAATATTCAGCGAGTGGCAGTTCTCTGGGTGAAAATGCCTTGCTGATGCCAGAGGTCAGAGGAGAATGGTCAGACTGCTTTGAACTCAGGAAGGCAACAATGACTCAAATAACCACTTGTTATAACCAAGGAATGGAAGAGAGCATCTCTGAAAGCACAACATGTGGAACCTTAAAGAAGATAGGCTGTAGCAGTAGCAGCAGACCGCATTGAGTGCCACTCCTGTTAGCGAAGAACAAGAAAAAATGAGGCTACAATTCACACAGGCTCACCAAAATTGAAGAATAGAAGACTGGAAAAACATTGTCTGGTCTGATGAGTCTTGAGTTTCTGCAGCAACATTCCAAAGGTAGGGTCAGAATTAGGTATGAAAGCATGAATCCATCTTGCCTTTTATCATTGATTGAGGCTGGTGGTAGCAGTGTAGTGGTTATTTTCTTGGCACATTTTGGGCTTCTTAGTACCACCTGAGCATCACTTAAATGCAAATGAGTAAAGTTGCTGACCATCCCTTTATAGTCAGTGTACTCATAATGTGCCACATTACAAAGCTCAAATCATGTAAAACTGATCTCTTGTGCATGACATTGAGTTCACTGTCCTTAAATGGCCTCCATCATAGATGTGTAGTTGACAAATATGCAGCAACTGTATGATGCCATCATATCAGTACGGGCCAGAATCTCTGAGAAATGTTTCCTGCACCTTGCTGAATCTATGCCATGAAGAATTAAAGCAGTTTTGAAGGCAAAGTACTAGGGCTTAAAAGCCCTTTGCAGCAGAAACTACAGTTTAATCTTTAAATGTTTTTAAAACTATTCTGTATGACCCTCCCTCAATATAATTATATACACACACACACGAGAACTTCGAGACTCACTCCCAGAGATCCTAACCTAGATATTCTGTACAAGTATCCTTAAATCCACATTTTTAGATAAACAATCTGACAGTTTATTGAATGTTAAGACTGAGAACCAATTTTCAACATATACCCAGTCAGTAAATATATTTTAAATATTTCACCAATATATACAACAAATCTTAACATACATTTTGATCACACAAGAAATCTTCACCAGAATTTTTTCACATAGACAAACAAAACACAACTCAACATTAATGAACAGTCTTGTGCTTAAATCCCCACACAAAAACTGGTAGGTTACTTCTGCTTAAAGGCACTGAGGTTACACAATCAGGAGACCAGAAATATAGCATTTACGTACAGACATGAAAATACTATTACCTAATTACAAGTAGGTGCATCTAAAAAAATAAAGCAAATATTAAGCAACACAACTTTTGTTCATAGTTAAACTATGGGCACAAAGTCAAAAGAACGGATAATTGCAAGACAAATGTGTTCTTTCTGCTCATTAATGCTCTTCACATGTAAATGCATCTAAATTCTACACTATCAGTAACTTTACAGTGATAAACCCGCACCGTCTTTCATTTTAATCATAACAAGGCTCTGTATTATGACAGAAAAGTTTTCTGAACAACTCAACATAAATTAAAATGTAACATCTTCATTTGCCCCAGAAGAGCTTTAAGACTCACTTCTTAAAATTAAGGTAAGCTGATAAACAAAAGTACAATGGAAACCCTTCAACCCACCACCTTCATTAATCAGCAGCTCATCCTATACAGTCATACACACATGAAGAGATCAAATTCAGCAAGTAAGATTCAAACAGAGCAGTAGTGCAACAGGATGCATGTTATTTTATAGACTATCCCATCTGACTCAGAGGAAAGTAACTATATGTCTAAAGTGCACTATAGGAATTAATGTGCTTACAGTCAAAACAGTTACCCTGTAAGGTTCTACATGCTGCTGTAATTTGGAAACACACATTTTGTAGATCCATCATTCAGTAAAGCCTTCTCCTGTCAAGTATGCTTTTAATTAATCCAAACTCACACAGAGTTTATGTTCCAAGCCTTAGTATGTCATCTCTACATTAGCGGAAAAAATCCAGATTAGTTTTACTGAGGTCATTATTTTAATAATTTTTTTAATAGCAGATAATCTCACATGTATCTTTATAGTCTACTTTGTTAAATGTTTTCAGTAGTTGTGCTGTTATGAGGCGTTGGCATTTCATGTGTGTCACATCCACTCTGCCTCCTGATTTCCTACTGGACATTTCCCTAAACCCATGAATGAGCACAGCATATACTGATGAGACCTGTGCAAGATATTACATGCTCCATCTATTTTTATTTAATTTTTTAAAAATCTTTTTAGTTTGTTCAATGCTGCTTTTCAATTTTTTTTTACTAAATCAGTTCTGTCTCTCTCATTATCAGCTTGTCGATCATCTGTGAAGCTCTTTGAACTGCACTGACCTTCTGAAAGGTGCCATATTAATAAAGTTTAATTGACTGATTCGTGTTCCTATAAGATGTGCTTATTCGTCTTAGCTGAACATGTTACCACACACTAGTAGAAGTGGAGTGTGGGAACAGCTCCCTAGGCTGATTCCCATAAGTTACTTGATTTTTACTCTTTTCCTTCAAATAATTTAAATCCCATCCCATACACCAAGTGAATAACGTTGGGATGTGGCTGGTCTTATATGCTGGTCAGAGACGAGACTAGCCTGAGGCACTAAAGTTGTAGAAATGAGTCTAATTTCCCTGGCTCCTGCCAAAGGCTCCCTGGGCAGCGGAGGTGGCAGCACCTGCTGCAGCAGTCTGGACAGTTCGGTTGGTCAGGACACCCTGGGAAAACTCCTGCTGGGCCTTAGTGAAGCTGGCACCTGTGTTTCTGTATTTAGAGTGGACCTGGGGTGATGGAGAAAGAGAGCAAGTTTAGGACAATGAAAGGTGATCGATGATGAAATTGTATCCATTATTAAGGATTAACCTGCTGGTTCCTGTAAGGGTTAGGCTGTGGCTGTTATATCTACCAAGGAGCTCATGATGTCTGTCTGTCTATTAGGAGAATATCTCAAAATACAATACATGTCTGGTGGAAAACTATGGCCCAAGGAATAGATTATTTGTTTTGGGATTTTCATGGTTTTTAAAAAATTTGATAACATTACCAGATTGGTCATTACGCCCATGTTCCAATATGTTATTGCTCATTTCTAGAAAGTGTCTTGGTACATACAGACACACTATGTTTGATATTTCTGGCAAGTGTGTGCAACAAGTGCAGAAAACATGAGGTTCAGCATACATGTATGCTATTAAAATACATTATATGGACAAAATCATTGGGGTACCTATACAAAACACCTACAGGACCTTTTATAACATCCCATAGGCATTAATATGGAGTTACAACCCCCTTTTTGCAGCTTTAACAACTTCCACTCATCTGTGAGGGCTTTCTACAAGAGTTTGAAGTGTGTCTGTGGGAAATTTTTCCCATTTATCCAGAAGAGCATTTGTGAGGTCACACAGTGATGTTGGACAAGAGGATCTGACTCACAATCACAGTTCCAGTTTATCCCAAGGGTGGTCAATGGTGTTGAGGTCAGAGATCTGTGCAGACCAGTCAAGTTCTTCTACACCAAACTCATCCAACCATGGTCTTTTGGACCTTGCTTTGTGTTCCCTGCTCTGTAAGTTTACATGGTTTTCACTTCATGGCCGAGTTGCAGCGGCCCCTGAACGGTTCCAATTTGAGGTAATACCACTTATAGTTAATCGTGGAATATCTAGGAGGGAAGAAATTTCACAAACTGGCTTGTTGCAATGGTGGCATCCAATCCTGCTCAGTTGCAGCTCAGTGAGTTCTTTAGAATGACCCAATCTCACAATGTTTGTAAAAGCAAACTCCATGGAGAGGTGCTTGATTTTATACCTATGTGGCAGTAGGACTGAATGAAACAACTAATTCAACAATTAGGAGGTGCAGTCCAATACTTTTGTCCATATAGCGCATCTTACACTGGTGACACAGAGAGACAGTGCCCATAAATACACAGTTGGTTTTCTATTGAATAAACATTTTATCTCACCCATAACATTAGTTCTCATCTATCTGCTGCATGGTGCCAAGTTTTGGCTAACTTTTTCCAAACAGACTGACAGGGCTCAGGTTCAATTTTTAACTCAGCACATTTTCTCTGAACTATTTCAAAGTTTTTGTCATTTCCTTTTTTAGTTTCTGTCTTTGATCTACAAACACCCTCCAGAGGTGAGAAAACCCACATTTATACATGTATGCAGCACCATGTCTGGCTCTATGCTTTTGGCCAAATTCAATTAATTTTAAGTCACTGACATTTTTAATACTACTGAAAACATTCAATCTAGACTAAAATGTCTGAGATTATGTAACCCACACAGACATACTGGTTATATTAAACTTGATGAGTTGATAACTTAGGAGCCAGATTACCTCCAAAAGTAGAAAATGTAACAAATTTTAGATTAGCATACCATTTTCAGCAGGATGACAGCCAGGACAGCATTTACAGTGAAAAATCCAGCCACTACCATCATAACCACAGCCACGGCCAGGTTCGTGCGGATCATGGTAATGGATGCGATCCATCCACTGTCAACATCAGAACATGCAAAAATGAAAGTGTCATTTTACATTTCCTCTGTACTGAATGGGTACATTATTTTATACTGTTTTACGAAAAATGAGTCAACAACCAGTGACAAAATGAAAAGCATGAAGTCTGTAAAAGTGAAAGATGGAAAACTGAAAAATTTTATGACTCAGAAAAGAAACCCAAACATAAAAGTTACAGACTTACAAAGCAGCAACCCCAGATAAATTAGGGCACCAGGAATCTGCCAAAGAAATGCAACAGAGGAGAGACAGGAGAAGAACTCGCGCACAAACACAAAAGTGTAAATGAGGAAACGATGAGCCATGCACACACACATGCATTAAGAATCTACCCAAAGCTGCATACACAATCATATTGATGAAAATCAAACTGGTGTACTTGTGTGACACTTTCATGGAATTTTTTGGGAAAAAAAATCTTTTGCTGACCTGTTTCCCCAATGGGGAATCCCCACAGTTTGGATAACGTACACTGCCACTTGGAAGAAGAAGACGAAAAAGAAGAAAAAGAAGCTGAAGGAGCTGTCTGACCTAAGGAGGAAAAAGGGAAATATTATTAATGTTATTAATTAACTTGCAAACTAAGTAAACACAAGACCAGTTGCACAGCATACCTAAAGGCCTTGTAGACGGGCCTGTACCAACAGATGAAGGCCACAGGGGTGAAGAGGATGAACCAAAGAATAGACAGACCGAAGTCAACACCATTCTGACTGTCTGCAGTGAAGTAAGCCAGGCAAGCCAGCACGTTGAGGAAGAGAGTGGCACTGTGGACTGGAGGGGACACAAAGGAAACTAATGAGGTGGACACAAATCTACAGTACAAATGCACCACTCTGCTTATAAAATAAATACCGTGGAGTTCTGGCAACACATCAGCTGAGCCATTTGAAAGAAATGATTAGGCATTAGTGGTGGCTTGATTAAATAGTTATTTTTTCCCAAATATATGATTAAGTATTTATCTTATTACTGGTGTAACAGTCAGAATCAACATCTTGTACTAGCCTTATAAAGCGAAGTATGTTGTAAATTGTGATTCATTTGTAAAGAGAAAACAGCCTTCTAATGCAAGAACCTACTCAGAGTATCACCAAAGTAGAAAGTGTAGATACATGTATTTGGAAATACATAATCGCTTTAGAAAGACTTATTTACATATGAAATCAATTTGATGCTAACCATACTATCTTTGTAGAGCAATGATTCTATCATTAAAAAGAAGCAGTTTGCCATGTGCAGGAATGGTATCGTCAAGATTTTAACGGTACTACTCTTAGTGGTACTGCTTCTAGTTCGATAAAGCCCCTGTCACACCATAACGATTTAACAAGCGTATGCCAGCGTAGGAAAAAACTGCAAGTACATCAATTACGTTCTAGGGAAGTTTTGTATGTGTTAAGAGCACGCATAATTACACAGGTCTACGAGGTAGTACGGTGAGGTTGCGGGGAAGTTTTGAGCATGCACAAAACCTCCAATGCCTACCAGTGTATGGCTCTTACGTCTCACATATGAGGACCATATGTTGCAGGTACTTAATGCAATCGGAGGCTCACGTTACTCATGTCAAAATATGTGGAGGTACCCAAAACATATTAATAACTAACATGTTTTTAACATATGTGTAACATATCAAACATACCCTAACGCATAGTGCCGTTTGTAAAAGTATTTGACGTGATCCAGTCGAACTGAACATGTTTCCCACACAGCTGCCGAATAATTGATTATCTGGTGCGTTTAAGGGGAGTGGTATAAATGGGTTTCAAGTTGTGAATGCCGGCAGTACGCTAGCATATATGTTATGTAACATTTAACATCACTGTTCCAGCGTTTTAAGGGAATTTGAATGCGTGGGCATAAGCTTGTTAAACCATCATGGTGTCACAGGGGCTTAATGTAACTGTATTCTTACCAAAATGTTTTGGAGAAAAACAATCAAATTAGTAACAGAATCAACAGTGCTTTATTTTTATATATAGAGTAATATGATCAACTGTAGACCATTAACATATGATCACTTAAATTAATGTTTTCTACAGCCCATCAAACAATATAAAAAGGAAATACTACAACCTTAAAAAAAAAAACACACCTTTTTTGTAATTAGAAAATAAATACACAGTGTGATTTAGGACTAGCTAAAATATACTTTGTAAAATAAAATCAGTAAGTGAAAACCACAAGAAAATAAGAACGTCAGTGACCTCACAGTTTGGAGCTGGCTGGACCTTGCAGGGCTAGATTTAGGGAGAAGTAAGAACGGCAGTCCACAGTGGTTCAAAGTCTCACAT
Source organism: Etroplus canarensis (assembly GCA_015106775.1). NCBI lineage: Eukaryota > Metazoa > Chordata > Actinopteri > Cichliformes > Cichlidae > Etroplus > Etroplus canarensis. The sequence goes on along the minus strand of VUQH01080712.1, from coordinate 877 downwards.
CTGCACTCTTCCTGACCCTCACCCTCTGCCTCTTCTTTGGATACTCTCTGCTCACACTCTATCATCTTCACATTGTCATCATCCGCCTCCTCCACCACTGCTGTTCTCCCTCATCTCCACCTTTTCCTCCTCATCTCATGCCTCATCGCCACAATTGAAGTCTGGGCTCTGACATAAGAAATTGTGCATAACCACGCATACCATGCATAAATTATTTAGTCACAATATTCTTCCAGCTAGTTACTGTCAGCAGCTTAGACATGCAACCCTCCCTTATAAAGAAAAAAGCTCCCTGGACTGGTGACAACTAGGGGTGGGGGAAAAAAATCGATTTTTAGATGCATCGCGATGCTGACAAGGACGATTCTGAATCAATTCACAAATGTGAAAAATCGATTTTCTAAATCTAACCTAAACACTAAAGGTCGAACACGGAAGTGTAGCCCTGGAAAGTTTATACCGTGCGCATAACAGAGATGCGAGATGGCTCAGCGCAAAATTCGACCAGCACCGTCTGCATTAAAAGCCAGTGTATGGAAGCACTTTGGCTTCTATGGAGCTGAAGGAAAAAAGGACTTGGACAAGAGCCACAGCTGTGTCAAACTAAACTAAAATATTTGCAAACACAACAAACATTAGAAACCACATCGCACGTTTCCACTCAGAGGAGGAAGAAAAACGCACGGTTGAAGCTGCCGCTAACCAGAGGACCATCGAGCAAGCGACGTCAAAAATTCCACTCCACTCGGAAAGGGCGAAGCGAATTACAAACTATAGCAACTTTTATTGCCAAGGATTCGCGTCTGTATTCAGTCGTTGAAAACCAGGGCTTTTGTGCTATGTTGCGCACTCTGGAGCCGAGATACGCCATTCATCT
>VUQH01080710.1:0-16822 GCA_015106775.1 Etroplus canarensis | reverse complement strand
TGTATCGATTGGCAAGACAGAGAGACAGAGCTGGAAAGGATGTGCAGCAGATTAGGGCGATTAAGGATAGAGATGGAAATGTTTTAACAAGTGAGGAGAGTGTCTTGAGTAGATGGAAAGAGTACTTTGAGGAGCTGGTGAATGAGGAAAATGAGAGAGAGAGAGGGCAGAGAGTGGGAAGATGGTGAACCAGGAAGTCCAGAGTATTAGTAAGGATGAAGTGAGGGCAGCAATGAGGAGTATGAAGAGTGGAAAGGTAGTTGGTCCAGATGAAATACCTGTGGAGGTATGGAGACGTCTAGGAGAGAGGGCAGTGGACTTTTAAATGAGATTGTTTAACACGATCTTGGAGAATGAGAGAATGCCTGAGGAATGGAGAAGAAGTGCACTGGTACCCATCTTCAAGGATAAGAGTGATGTGCAGAGCTGCAGTAACTACAGAGGGATCAAGTTGATGAGGGAAAGAGTTGTTGAGGCTAGGTTAAGAAGAGAGGTGAACATCAGCGAGCAGCAGTATGGCTTCATGCTGAGAAAAAGTACAGCAGATGCAATGTTTGCTTTGAGAGTGTTGATGGAGAAGTATAGAGAAGGTCAAAAGGAGCTGCACTAAAATAACAACACATTACAACCAAGTTGTGCAGAAGAGCATCTTTGAATGCACAACATGTCAACCAGTGAAGCAGATGGGCTGCAGCAGCAGAAGACCACACTGGGTGCTGCTCCTGTGAGCTAAGAACAGGACATTCAGGCTACAGTTTGCACAGACTTACCAAAATTGGACAATAGAAGATTGAAAAAACATTTTATGGTCTGATGAGTCTTGATTTCTGCTACAAAATTCAGATGGTAGCATCCCAATTTGGTATAAACAACATGGAAGCATGGTTCCATCCTACCTTGTATCATCTGTTCAGGCTGCTGGTAGTGGTGTAATGATGTGGGGTATATTTTCTTGGCACACTTTGAGCCTCTCCGTATCAGATGAGCACTGTTTACATATCATAGTCTACCTGAGTGTTGTTATTGACTATGTCTATCCCTTTATGACCACAGTGCATCCATCTTCTGTTGGCTGCTTCCAGCAGGGTGACTCACCCTGTCACAAAGCTCAACTCATCTCACAGTAGTTTCTTGAAAATGACAATGAATTCGCTGTACTCAAATGACTCTCATAGTCACCAGATCTCAATCTATTAAGCATCTTTGAGATGTGGCCAAAAGGTGATTTGTATCATGGATGTGCAGCTGACAAATCTGGAGGAAATGTGGACCAAATGTCAATATGGACCAAAACCAGAACTCTGTTATAGTAAGGCTGACCTAAGTGACCTGTGAGAGTATGTAAAAGCTGTAACGAACACTGTTGTACATACATGGCATCTGAGAACATAAAATACAGCAGTAGGCTGTGCCACAAGTCATGCTTAATTAGCATTGCTTTAAAAATTACACCTCCAAAGAAAGGATGTCTCATTATATTAATTTTTTTCCGCAGCTCCTCTCTATACCTCTATGCAGACTACGTTCCCACTACAGGCAATTCTGATTTTTTGCTAAAATCCATTTTTTTTTTGCACGGTCATTCACATTATAATTTAAACGAGACTGGCATCAGACTCCAGCGTGAACAGTCTCCGGCCCTGAAGTGACGTGCTTGTGCAGAAGAAAGTGTGACATCACATACAGCAAGCTGTGTTTGCAGAAGTAAATACGGATGCTACACATATCAGCATGTGAGTAAAACTTCTGTCTCTCTTCAATGATGAAAAATTCGGATGAAATGTGACATGCCCATTCCGACTGAGGATGCTTTGAAAAACATCGGATATGCATCTGATTTAGGACTACATATTGAAGTGGCCTGAATAAACCAGCCACAGGGGCCCACAAGCCAGTGTACTCCTAGTGCCGGTCCCAAACCTGGGTAAATGGTGAGGGTTGTGTCAGGAAGAGCATCCGGCGTAAAAACTTTGCCAAATCAAATATGCGGATTCATAAGCTGATCCGCTGTGGCGACCCCTAACGGGAGCAGCCGAAAGAAGAAGAAGAAGAATTGAGGTGGCCTGAATCTGATTTTAAAAATTGGATCTGGGCTGGTCAGACTGTCATGAACAAATCAGATATGGGTCACAGATGGCCAAAAAAAAAAAAAAAATCAGATTTGGGCCACTTCTGCCTGCAGTGGAAATGTAGTGTAAGATTTACAGGTGATGTACAACCGAGAAATAAGAAAGGGTTTTGTGTTTCTGGTTCCTTCTTTGACTGCTCCCAGTTTGTCTGGGTGTGGCTTACTGCTCCCACACCTTCTGCTGCTCTCCCTGCTCACCTGAGGTCCATCAATCATTAACACCAGCAGTATATCTTACCCTGGCTCATCACCCTTTCAGGGTGAGTATAGGGTGACTCACTCTCTGGCTGAACTTCAGAATAGCCAGCTCCAGAATATTAAACATTTTTTCTTTCATGAAAATAACTCAGCCCCTTAGCCACCTCATCCTTCTGCCCACCAGCTCCAAACTTAGCACATCCTACTTGCCCAGCTCTAAGCATCCCTCACCATCAGGCCAAGACCCATTACTGAATTCTCATGCTATTCTCACACCAAATAAGGTGAAGGATCAAATCCAGTAATTTATGAAAAAAAAAAAAAATTATTTTCTTCAAAACATCATCCCTCTCCTAATTTCAGCATGAGCTCAGGTCCATAAGCATCAGCAAATGCAAAATACAGTATATGCTCCTGGTTTGCCAGATACACACAGACCTGTCTGGAAGAGGTTAAACAGACTTAGCAGTGAATGCAGCCTAATCCCAGTTTGACGATATGTTAGCAGGTGCTAACGTTGTTTTTTACCTCTACCTCTAGTCTGCAGCTTCACAGGATCCCTTAGTGTCTTTCCAGCAGAGGTGGGAAGCAACAAAATTCAAATATTGTTCTGAGTTTTCAGTTATCTGTACTTTACTTGAGTATTTTCCTGACAACTTTTTACTTTTACTCCTTACATTTTAATGCAAATCTTTTTACTTTCTACTCCTTACATTTTCAAAACAGACTTGTTACTTTGAGTGTAACACCTCTGACGGGAGGTATTATTTCGGATCACTGTATGTTTCCCCCAACATCAAACAGTTTTGAACCTAAATTTAGGGAACAATAACACATAAAAGACAATCATAAACATAAAAAATGTGATATGCACCAAGGATGGTGTATCCATTCTTGGTGCTTATCACGTGTGACTAACATAAAAGACTTAGAGATGAAAGACACAATAAAAAAAAAATAAAAAAAACTATAGTTGCATCATTTATAGCACTCTACTCATTTTTCTGTTTAGGTGTGGCGGTAAAGTTGCCCATCTCCAATGTAGGCAACAGCAAAAAGAGCTTTTTTTTCTTTTTAATGTGCCTTGTTTTTCTTTGCTTGTGTTTATAATGGTTCAGCAAGCTGGGCACATTCATTGTAATAACTAAAAGAAGTTGTAATAAAGTTACAATCCCCTTGTTTGAATATTATTTTCATACTATACTAATATGACATGAGGTTCACTTAGGTGTGCACAGAGTAGCTGGTAGAAATCTCCTTAAAGAGCTACTTTTTATTTTTGTGTATTTCAGAGCATGTACTTTGTCACATTTACTTGAGTGAAGAAAATTGAATCAGTACTTCAACTTCTGCCAGAGTCCTTTTAAACATGAATATCTGTACTTCTACTTGAGAAAGGACTGCGTGTAATTTTGCCACCTCTGGTCTCTAGAGCAAGAGAGCAGCTCTCATTTCCACACATGGCACAATGGAAATGCACGGTAATTATTCAACGAATTAATCCTGACACATAGAGAATCGGTCAGAACATCACGTTCCACTTTTCTACAACTGAGACAGACAAGTTATCACACACAGGGTTATAGTTTTAAATTATTTGTTGCACAGGTTCAGGAGTCCTGAGCTCCATATAGAGGTCAGACTTTTTTTTTGTAACTTTTATTAAGTCACAGTACTTGAAGTATATTTTGTCTGTTTGTAATAAAAAACATGGCAAAAAGTATTCTGATAACAGTGAAAACACATTTAGCTGCATAAGAAGTTAGACAAATTACTGATTAATATAATCAGAATTTTCAGTGTTTAGGAAATCACTAATGAACCAATGAAATGCTTTTTTTTTTTAGATACACAGCTGGTCTGATAACCACTAATGAATTATTTGGGGTATTATTGTGAATAGCGGCACCTCACATCTATTAAAATGGCTGGTTCATGCAAAGTAAAACCTTTTGAAAAGATACAAAATGAATGTTTGGCTCTCTGAGCAGTTAACAGTGAAAGAAGAGAAGCAGAAACACTTCCTTTGATTAAAAAGTCATTTTCCAGTCAGTTCTTTTTATCTGTCCTGCTGCGGACCCTTCATTCAGGTATTCCTGTGACACAAATCTTTGCCTTCTCATACTTTACAGACTAATTTGACCAGTTTTTTTCTGCCTCTATGAGCCCTATCCTCCATTCACTTCTCTCCTTTCCATCACTCCCTGCTTTTACACGCTTCTCTGCCTAGTGTCGAATCAGCTTCATCCATGAGCCATGAGGAGCTGGAAAACACATCTTGAGAAGGCCTTGCTTGGAAGCCTCGACCAAAAAAAACAAAACAAAAGAAAACAACCAACCAAACAAACAAACAAAAAACAAATTAGGAGTTCACAGCTTCAAATAAGACAGCCTGCAAGAAAAGTTATGATAAGGTAAAAAATCCTCTCATGGGCTATATCTGAAATGCTTAAGTGTTAAGTATTTCATTTGTAAAGGCAAGACCACAGTGGAGATGCTTGGCCACAATGCACAGTGCCACATTTGGCATATTTACACAAACACCTCATAACACCAAAATGGCCGAAAAAAGAAAGACTCAAGGTGCTGCAATGGCCTAATCAAAGTCTACACCTCAAACTTGACTGAAATGCTGTGGCAGGACCTTAGAGAGCTGGCATAAACGAATGCCCACTAACCTCGAAGAACTGAAGCAATGTTGTAAAGTAGAATGGTCCAAAAATTCCTCTACAATGATGTGAGAGGTTGATAAAGTCATACAGAAAATGATTACTCTAAGTGATTGATCCTAAAAGTTTTTCTACAGAGACTGAATCATGGGGTGTACTTAGTTTGTCACATGACTGAATAGAGTCCTGTGAAAAGTTTCTTTTTCACATGACTGTACATTATAATCTCCCCTTCATTAGACTGTGGATGTGGTGCTTTACCAGACACTGTGCACTTAGTTGCTGATAAAATAGAGTAAAATCTGTGCAATGTCTAAGATGGTGTTCCAGAACTGACAGATTAAAGTTTTGTCACTTACTCACACCTTCGCCCAATTTGTCCAGCATCACTCAAAAAAATAAGGTTTGCTGACTGTTCTGGCGTGAAGTTTTGGAGCAGACAGAGAGAAAATGATGTGCTCCAAGTTTCTTGTACAAGTCTCCTCTGTATTCTGAAGCCAAAAGCTTTGCTGACTGCCTAAGAAATCTGCCTGAGAAATGTCAGCAATTACTCCTGTCAGCTGTCTTCTATTCGCTTGTTTACCTAGGAGACTATACCTCGCTGTTATTGATCTGCGGTGCATAAAAGGTCACAGGATTGAAGATGACAAGCAGCCGTGGTAACCATGGAGATTCCCTCTCGCCTCCCTCTTTCCTCCTTCCTCAGTCAGTGGGTAAGACTTGGATGCTGGTGGCTTTGGTGTTAATATTCTGTACGGGTAACTGGGTCATAATCTCCCTGTTGTCAGGTGGGCCTTTGCCCCATGTTCAACTCAAACATGTGGATGGAGGGCAGAAACTCATGCACACAGCAAGCTTACTGTACATGTAAGCCATCCAATCCAAACAGCATCTTTCAAAGATACTGATGTTTGTCTGCTACTAGCAGGATGCCAAAATGTACAATTATAATGAATAAATAGTGAAAATGATACATGTTATGGTAAATGTATGTTACCCCAAATTACCTGGATAAAAACGTTACTACAAGAAGTTGGTGCGTAAATCCTTATATTTTTTACTTTATTAAAAAAGTGAGAATAATAAGCTCCATTTTAAAGTCTTTCTTTCCTGTCCCTTCAATACTTGAATTCCATTTGATTGCGACTGACCTCGATCAAAGGCCTTATAGAACCAAGCCTCTTGGCTCAGCTCACTAGTGAGCAGAAATCTTGGTAATGCTAACTGGTTGTTATTTGAAAAAAAATATATTTTAAAGCCCCTGTCTAATTAAACAGGAACAGGCTCATGACTTTAATTACAGTGGTCACCAGGCCATAAAAACTGCATTTATAGAATATTATTATAATGAAATTTAATATAAAAAAATGCTTTAAAAGTTTCTTACAATTGCCAAATACTTTTATTTCACAACTTATATACATATATGCATGCATAATGTTGCAAAGCAGTATGGCTTCCTTTGCAGCTAAACTGACAGTGCTAATACTTCAAGGTACACTATATAAACAAATGTATTGGGCCACACCACTTAATTCCTGAATTCAGGTGTTTCATTCAGTCCCGTTGCCACAGGTGTAAAAAAATCAAGCACTTGGCCATGCGGTCTGCCTTCCTAAGACTTCTGAAAGAATGGGTAGTTCTAAAGAATTCACTGTATTTCAGTGTGGTGATATGATGGGATGCTACCATTGCAGCAAGTCAGTTGGTGAAATTTCTTCCTTACTGGCTGTTCCACACTCAACTGTATGGTATTGTTGCAATGGGGAAGCATTTAGAAACCACAGCAACTCAGCCATGAAGTAGCAGACCAGGTAAAGGTACAGAGCAGGGTTGACTCATTAACTGCAGAGTTCCAAACCTCCTGGCATTAACATCAGCACAAAAGGGAGCTTCATGGCATAGATTACATCTATGGCTAAGTAGCTGTGTATAAACTCTTAAGGTACGTTCACACCGAACGTGATTTGTGCGGCGCGGGCGGCCAGTTTCAATGTTAAGTCAACATAAACACGTGGCGAGAGGTCCTGCGGTGTGATTTGAGCGGCCAGCACGGCAGCGCATTTCAGGCAGTGCGGCATGGGCGGCGCAGTAAGAATCACCCGTGCGGTGAAAATGATGCCGCGCGGCGCGAATTTTCCGGAGTTGAAAAATCTGAACTTTGGCAAATATTCGCATCGCGTCAACCAATCAGGAACTCGGCTTTGGTAGTGACGTGTTGATGATGTGATCAGCGGGTGGAGTCCTGGAATAGAGCGCCTGTAATTGGTGTCCTGTCGCGTAATTCGCGGACCAATGCGGGGACAGCAAGTCGTCAAACGTGGCGACAGAGAGACGGAAGTACCGCTGAAAGCGGCCGCCATCCAGATGCAGCTCCTGGAGTAGATGGTGAAACTCACCGTACGGGGAGTGTCTCTGAATGATATCATGAAGCCAGACACAGTGACGTGCTTGCCGGCACCTTTGTAAAGCTCTCCAAAACAAATAAATCCAAGCTACTCTCAACATCATCCATGTCTTCCATAATGTAGCAATGAGGCCGATAAATAAAGGTTGGCGGTAGCTCCTCCCACACGCGAATTCGCGTCAGGTGAATTCGTGTGTGGTTTATGAACACACTTTTGGACACGCGAATAGGGGCGAATTCACCGCGTGGCCAAACAGAGGCGGCGGAGGTGAATTTGCCACGCAAATCGCGTTCGGTGTGAACGTAGCTTTACAGTACCAAGTACAATGCCATGCCTTGGATAGAGAGGTTTAAAGCACGCCCCTGCTGTAATCTGGAGCAGTAGAAACCCATTCTGTGGACTGATGAATCATGCGTCTTATCGGGGTATCTGATGGATGAGTCTGGGTTTGGCAAATGGCAGAAAAGTGGCCTGCCTGACTGCATTGTGTCAAATGTAAAGTTTAGTGGGGGAAGGATAATGCTATGGGGTTGCTTAAAGTAATAAAGTAATAAAGGCATGGTTGGATGAGTTTGGTGTTGAAGAACTTAGCTGCTCAGAGCCCTGACCTCAACCCCACTGGGATGAACTAGACTGGAGAATGCGAGCCAGGCACTCTTGTCCTACATCAGTGTCTGACCTCACAAATGGTCTTCTGGATGAATGGGCAAAAATTCCCACAGACATACTCCAAAACCTTCCCAGAAGAATGGAAGCTGTTGTTGTTGGGGACCAACTCCAAGTTAATGCCTATGGATTTAGACTGGGATGTAATAAAAGCTCCTGAAGGTGTAATGTGTAGGTGGCCCAATACTTTTGTCTGTGTAGTGTAGCTGGCTCATCCCACCAGAGGACTAACCACGTAAAAGTTCTTGGCAGGTGACTGGATGAACCATCTGTTACTATCCTCACTCAGATTGAAGAGCAATAGCGCTGAAGAGGATAAACAAGCATCAGCCTGAGGACCTTTGAAAGCTAGCAAGCAATCAGTGCAACTCACTAGCAGGCAGTAAGCTCTCGTAGGACGCTGATAGGTCTCAACCAACTGTGGTTTGGCCACAAATGCATAGCTTAAAACCTGGCAAAAATGGATTCTCTTGTGACTGTAAATCCGGCTGCCTTGTAAAGTAAGCACAGTTGGCAACAAACCGCACATATCCAGCTCTCTTTATCCATGGTATGACTCCAAGTGTTGTAATTGCAGCATTAGCACTCTTTCCATATGTCACCTCACAGGAAGAATGCAGCCAATTTAATTTTAATTACAATACGACTTCAGCTGCTAATCACAGGAGACAGTCCCTGCTGAGTGTATTTCCACAGACAGCTTACAGGCATAGTTACACTTGGGGGAAATACAGAAGGTATACATCTGAAAAAGAAAAGCATCCAGCTTTTGTCAAATACATCTCAGGCCTCCAATGTAAGAATCTGATGACAGTAAAATGCAGATTTCTTTTATTACTATGCCAACCAGAAACATTAAGGTATAAAGTGTACAACACGGTATCGTAAAAACTGTAGAACTTCAGGTAGTTTTCATTTTCAACACAATTCAGTCACTGTAATGACATAAATGTACTGCTGCAGATGTGCTGAGGTTTTATTTTAGCTTCTTAATGAGTATTCTCATTTTGCACTGAAACTATTTTAATTTTTTTGCCTTTTTGTCAGCCTTTATCTTCAAGAAGACACAGTCTTGCGGTGACTAAAAAAAGTATTTAACCAGAAGCAGCCAGTGGGAATCTGTTCCCCCACAAAGAGGACTCTGCACTCTAGCACACTCAGCATGAGCTCGACAGCTGGTAGGTAGTCCACCGCTGGGAGGTGCATGGAGCATACACAGAATGCCCCCCCGCTATATGTGATTGCAAATGCTGCAGAAGCTATAACTGCATTACATGTATGCCCCTTATTCCAGTTTTCTGAATTTCACTCTCAGTAAATGAGGAAGAGTTGAAAACTCCAAAACCATGAACGTTACATGCTACTAGGTGTTCCAACATGGCTTCAAATTTTGTGACAACAGACATAAGCTTTGGTTTTAACGGAATCTGGATTATCAGAAATTGGACTGAGTGAATATTTTTTTCTATTTATTTTATATTACGAATATGCCGTATGGACAAAAGTATTGGGCCACTTAAACATAACACTTACTGAGCTTTTATGACATCTCATTCTAAATCCATAGATATAAATATGGAGTTGGTCCTCCCTTTGCAGTTATGATGGCTTCCACTCTTCTGGGAAGGCTTTCTATAAGATTTTGCATTGTTTCTGTGGGATATTTTTTTGCCCATGTATTCATAAGAGCCTTTGTGACGTCAGACACTGATGTTGGATGAGAGGAGCAGGCTCATAATCTCGGTTCTAGTTCATCCCAAAGATGTTGGATGGGGTTGAGGTCAGGACCCTAGAAGGGCCAGTCATTTTCTTCCAGACCAAACTTATCCAACTGAGCCTTTATGGACCTTGTTTTGTGAGGTGGGGCACAGTCATGCTGGAAAAGAAAAGGATGCTTTACACCAGTCTATCGGAGGCTCAGCATTGTGCTTCTTGATGTAAGGCTTGCATGCAGCTGCTCAGAAACCCATACCATGAAACTTCTGGTGCAGAGTTTTTTTGCTGATGTTATTGCCAGAGGAGGTTTTGAACTCTGTGGATTTAAAGTCAGCAGAACATTGTTGATTTTATGTGGTGTGCCACTTTGTGGCTGAGTTGCTGTGGTTCCTAAATGCTTCCCCTTTGCAATATTACCACTTACAGTTGATTGTGGCATGTCTAGGAGGGAAGGAACTTCATAAACTGACTGGTTCAATAATGGCATCCTATTATGGCGCCACACTTAAATTCAATGAGCTCTTTAGAATGATCCTTTCTCAAATGTTTGTAAAGGTAGACTGCATGGCTAGGTGCTTGATTTTTTTTTATACACCTGTAAAAACGAGACTATATAAAACAACTAAATTTAGTGATTAGTGATCCCTTGCTAGTTTAGAGGAAAGGCTGTAATTGGTTAGCTACTCTTCAGAGCTTAAGAAATATGTCCACAAGAAGCTCGAAAAAGCTCAAAAAGTAAAATATTATAGCTCATTTGGGTAGAGCCAGGTTAGCTGTTTCTATTGGTTTATAATCTTTATGCTAAGCTATGCTAATATATTGCTGGCTGCCACCCAATATTTAATGTAAAAATATGGAGAATAGTATCAACCCTGTCATCAAATTCTAAGAAACTCTCAATTTTTTTTTCCAGAAGTCACACCATTCCAGTCTGTTTAAATATTTTTTTTTATTTGTGTTCTTAAATTTTAATTAAATTGCAAATGGCACAGGTAGCACCTAAGTTTTAAAGTAAATCCAGTGCTATAAAAAATACACAAAGTAAAACATTTTTTAAGTTTCTATTATATATATTTATTGTAAAAACCAAGAAGAGGGTCTTTTCTAAAATTTGCAGTGTCTAAAACGACATGCTGACATTCAGAAGTTAGCTAAAACAAGATCCTTCAACAATTTTGGAAAATTAAATCTTAACCTTACAAATTTTTTTTGGTCTTTAATTTGGTTAAGTTCTGTGCAAAATGTGAGCCTGGTGTCATTCCCAGCACACCAAAAGTCTGTCTAAATGGTGTCACATTTAAATGCACTTGGTAGCCTTTAGTTTGATATTTTAACATGTGAGGATAAAACTGCAAAGAGAGGTATTTAAAACCAGAGCATAATCTATTCCTAAACTTAAACAATAGTGAATGAAAACAAAATGAAACAACAAAATGAAACTGAGGGCAAACCCCCCCCCCCCAGAGCATAATCTTAAACCACGTCCACCCCTACTGGCCCCTTTTATGAAGCTGGTTTGTGATTTTTTTGGCATCCAGTACTGCTGTGGCCAGTGCATCAGGACACCTATGTCAAAGACAACTTTTCAATATTTGCTTTTGACTAAACTGAGTATGTGAAGCCCAGGATATAAGAATGGGTTACTTGGAAATAAAGATGGTGAAAGGTCCCTAGTTTGATTCCAGGTGGGGACATAAGCCCCTCTCACCATGGAGGGTTGCGTCAGGATGGCAATCCAGTGTAAAAACCTCTGCCAAATTACTGAAGCAGATTAATCCACCATGGTGACCCCTTGGGGAGAATACAAGAGAGCAGCCAAAGGTACATTTTCTAAAATGTTAGCAGTTTACTTGTACCTCTGGCTGCTCCCTTGTATTCTCAGGTTTACATAAAACATTAATTTGTTTTAAGTAATTAATTAGATCAGATATTTACCAAATTATGACATCAAAGTATCCAATTCAGGCAGTATTTTTTAATTACTTTATGTAATTTCATGTTTTTCAATAACTCTAAAATTCTCTTTTTAAATATTAGCCATTCAGGGACTGACCGCAGAACATGGTCACCATTAAGCGTAATAAATCCAGCCATTAGTAAAGCAACATGTCTGTTTTGGAGCAATTTGCAGCTTCTCATTGCACCCTTTCATGCATAATGTAGTGGTTTTAGTCTGGGTGTTCAGAGCAGAGAAGATGTGAGAAAGGGGAGATTGTGGCTAACAGCTCGTTATGCCATGCGTTCCAGTAACTCATCAGCAAGCAGCCAGTCAGCCATTAAGTGTAATATGTTATTAAACATTTATTTGGTCCAGGGACCCTGCTGTGCTACATTACATCTACATGTTCATCATTAAAAGGCATCAATTGTGTAATGGATTGAAGCACAGAGGGCCAGTTGCTGTTGAGGTTAAAGGGCAATGGCAATCCAACTACCTGCTGGATGGCCCAGAAACATGGAAAGCTCTTGAAGATAACTGATGCTGTTGCATATTACAGTTCACTTCAGGAGAGTGTGACTCATAGTGGAGTTTTTGTACTTGTTACAATCAGGTTGCTAAGTATGTGGACAATAGCACAGTTTTGTAATTGTGCCTCTGTACACCACCACAGTGGATTTTAAACCAAATAGTCAAAATGTGATTGAAGTACAGATGTTCACCTTTAATTCAAGGAGTTTAATCAAAATATTCCATTAACTATTTAGGAATTACATTCTTATACAGTTTCCCATTTTCAGAGTACCAATTAATTAAATTATCAGTTGTGGTGACCCCTTCAGAGAAAATACTAGGGAGCAGCTGAAGGTGCAAAATTGTATACTGAATTGTATACAGTATATAAAAACTATTTTAATACATGGATGAAAATTCTTTGCAGTCAATGACTGCGTGATGTGTAGAACCCATGGACATCACCAAATGCTGTGTTTGCTTACTTGAGATGTTCTGCCAGGCCTTTACTGCAGCTGCCTTCAGTTGGGTCTTTTGGGTCAGTTTTGCGGCATTTGGCTGAGTCTGAATACAGAGTATAGCCCTGTACAACTCAGAATTTATCCAAGTGTTGAACTTACACTTTAATAGAAAAGTGCAAGTCCAACGCTTGAATCCAAAGTCCAGATCCTTTATCTGCTTAGTTTGTCATTAAATAATGAGGAAACAGATCCCACCTGGCCATGAAACTTTCATCAATCAATTCGCCAACTTATTTTTGAGACCCCTCTGAAAATGGGAGACTATGTATACAAATGTCTGTAATGCTTTAACAATTAATGCAAACCTTTTGAGTTAAATCTGAAAGTCTGCATTTTGACCACATCTTGATTGCTTGATTTAAAATCCACTGTGGTGGTATACAGAGGCAAATTACAAAAACTGCAGCGCTGTACAAATTCTTTTGGTCCTAACTGTATGTGCAGTTTGTTAATCTGATCTCATGGCTTCTGGTTTGGCTTTGCTTTTTCTTTTTTGACATTTGACACACTCACCAGTCATGCATACTCACTGCCCATTTTTAGCCAGTCTCACCGAAAATCACTACACCTCCTAGAATATCATTCATATTTTACTGACATGTGCACACAATGATCACCTAATGGGTATTCCCCCAAAATGGGCATGACGTCAAGGTCACATTTGTGATTTTACAGGGAAGTTTCACATTTTACAAGAAATGCTACTCCTAAGAGCCTTTGTCTGGATTGCAATATTGATAAAAATTAGTGTTTGCATAGGCTTCTTTGCCATCTATACATAAATCCTGCCATTAGATTTATTTATGGATTAATAATGTCTTAAGCTATGTTAGGGTAGGTCGAGAACTAAGGTGATTGTTCTGGATACGAATGTTGTGATCGTCCTCGACTTCTCAATGGATTTTAATTCTCATTAGTTTGTGCAGTACGGCCAACCAAGGACAAGAAAACCTATTGCTTTATTTCTGTACTTCACACATTACAATAACCTGTGAATTGTGATAGATCATGAGCCAGATGGGCTACTACATCAATTACATTCTGGTTAGATAAAGTGTCCCTGTCCTGAACTGCTTCCAGTGTGGATGGAGCCTCTGAATCTGCAGCCTATAGAGGCACACCTACCCTAATCAAACAAGCAGGCTGGACTGTTTGAATTATCTGCAAGTTTAATGTAATGCTGCCTGGATGAGTGTGGCTTCTGTTTATTATTTTCTGCTGAAAAGCAATTTGAACAAATGTAATTTTTAGGCCACTCTGTCCAAACTGGCTGTTGGCTAGGATATTAGGTATAAAGTATACTGCAATTTGTGTTTGAAAGTGAATAGTATCAGTGGACTTTTCTTACTTTTCCTGTCCTTTTTTGCAGTGAATACAGAGCGGCACACTTTGAATTTCTGGAACTGGACATGTGGGGTAATGGAGTAGTAATTACATTTGTTTATTTCAGCGCAACATCCAGCAGTAAAAATGATGTTCTTTGAGCATTAATTGTAGCCTATTGCTTCTGAAATAATAAAGGCAAAACATTGTTTTCATTTACTGTAAGTGCATTTGTGTATTTGTGCATGGATGCACGTGTATATTTGACTCGTGAGGTTTTTTCTTCTGTAATGGACTCAGTGAGGCACAGGAGGGGTGCTAGAAAGTGGGCCTCTTAACTATACAAACACACACCACAGCGAGGTGCCACTATGCTAAGCTGTGCTGGGTGACTCGACATAGTTCACACTATAGACCTCGCTGTGGGATGCATTTAGACACGCACACACACACGCATCAGAGTCCAGCCACAGCTCATTACTGCTAGCTGAAATGGAGCACAGCACACACACTGGGATTAAATGGGTAAATAGCTCAAATAGAACAGTGTGAGCTGCTGTCTTTGTCGTTCTGTGTGTTGATGTCAGTATACACGTGTGTCTTTACAGGATGGCTCAGAGGTCAGAGACAGCACGATGCTAGTGATTACTGACTTACACACACACTCCTCTTGGTTTACTGTTTACACATAAAGCTCAGACACCCTGTGTGTCAAAGCTGGAGGTTGGATATCTATATCCAAGCACATAGCATCCCTCACACACCACTGAGCGATAGCCGCATTATACAGTGCAGAAAATCCTGTTCCAGCTTTATCAATATCCGGCCCTGAGGCCAAAAAAACCCCACCACATCCAACAGAGAAATATGACTGCGGGAGACAGAGAATATTCATCATCGCTGGGGAGGGAAGGTTGGCTCTGGGGACACTGCAGGTTGTTTGTTCAAGCCAGACAATGTTGGGTTTGTTTATTGTTGAGGTCTCTAGCCAGCTGGCTTCCCCTTCATTGCCACAGGACAGAAATAATGGACAGCCAGGCAGTTGGCGGGGGGGTGGAATCAACAACTTTCTCTTGTACTTTTCCCCCTGCCTAATACTGTTTTGTTTGAGCATAACATCTCTTTCTCAGCAGAACCATGCTAAATGCTGTTACACATCCACAGCTGTGAGCCGCCCTGCTCAACATTAGCCCAGTGCTGCTAGCCAGAGTGTTGCTCTGCTGATGCTGCTGAGGGAGTATGTTGCCTTTCTCACCTCGATTGAAGCTGCTGAGAGACTGGAGGGAGGATGCTATTCATGTCGTTCTCTGTCAAGACTTCACTGCATTCAAGCTGGAAAGGCTTATTCACCCAGGTTGTTCTTAGCCTCACAACATGCTCTAAAAGTCAAATTTGGTGTTTGGTTAGTGGGGTCACTTTGCGGCTAGAGAGATAATTCTGTTATTGAAAAGTTGAAAAGCTCCTTGCTGTATTTTTTCCATCTGTAGTGTTGGAGGAAATTTTGATATCTGATTTCCAATTACAAAGCTAGTTTTTCTAAAATTGTTAACTGGCACTTGAATGAATAGGAAATGTCTGCATGCCGTGTCAAGCAGATTTATTTATTTATTTATGTATTTATTTATTTATTTAAAAATAAGAAAATCAGGGTTCAATAACATCTATTTTTGATTTTTGCCAAAGTAAACAAAAGAACAGTAAAAACATTCTAAACATTAGTGGAAGCTTTTGCATCTTGTTTGTTTGATCCATACAAAATCTCTATACAGCCTGCTTCCAGGATTTACTTTTATTTAGGCTAAATGACTGCTGGTTCTATCTATATGTTCACGTCATGTGGGAGAAAAGGTAATGAGATACAAGATTTAGGCATTCACGCAATTAAACAACTCTGTGGCAGCTTCCGGCCTTCTTCTGCGTACTACTTAGCAAGTAATTTGTTTGTTAAAACCCTGGCAGGTGTTATAACACTTAATCTGATATCACTGTGTTAGTGTTGTTCCTAAAACATCATAATTAATGTTTCTCGAGGACCATCACAGCAGCTGATCAGTAACCTCACTGCAGTGTCAAACCTTTGCAACTCAGACATAAAGTAGGGTTGCCTGGTCTTGATAAAATGTAAGGACAAACAATATACCGGCACTCACTGATGGGTATACTTTGTGCTTATTTAAGGGCAAAAAAGAAGACTATATACTTACTAATATATGGTAAATGCTGTGAAAAGATCTTTTCTGAAACCTCCTAAAAGTGTGACAGTAACTGAAATATTGTATATCACCATCTGAAAATAAAATGAAAAAGTATGCTTTATAAGAAATAAATCAACACTGAATTTTGGCTTGACACGGTGCACAAAACCCTCCGGCTTATGAGTGAGAGATTTTGACCCATTTGTCCAACTTCATAACAACATGGAAGTCAAAGCCAAAATCTGCATTATTACTCATGGCTTGCAGGGGGGTTTACTCCTCTGGTTGCAAAAAGAAGTTTAGTTGTATAGGAGTGTACTGGAAAATTACTCTTTTGCTTAATCGTCTATAAATTCAGTAAACAGTTGCTGGATGAGTTACGGTATTGATTGACCATTTCAGATTTAAATGAATGAAACATGACTTTAATTTTTGAATTTTATATATATATATATATATATATATATATATATATATATATATATATATATATATATATATAAATACATGCATACATACATACATACATAAAGTTAAAATCTCTTT
>VUQH01080708.1:0-12574 GCA_015106775.1 Etroplus canarensis | reverse complement strand
CAGTCTCTGGTTCATCAGTATTCCTGCTACAACTGAAGAACACTCCAAGCAACTCAGAGAAAAGATCACTGAAAAGTAGAAGTCAGGAGATGCTACAAAAAGATTTCCAACTCACTGGACATCCCACAGAGTTCAGTCAAATCCATCATTAAGACATGGAAGGAGTATGACACTAAATCTGCCTAGTGCTGGACGTCCTCACAAACCGAGTGACCGGGCAAGAAGAAGACTGGTGAGGGAGGCCACCAAGACACCTACGACCGCTCTGAAGGAGTCAAAAGCTTCAGTGGCTCAGTTGGAGAGACTGTACACACAACAGCTGTTGCCGGGGTTCTTCACCAGTCCAAGCTGTATGGGAGAGTGGCAAAGAGAAAGCCACTGTGGAAAAAAGCTCAAATTAAATCTGGTATTTGCCCAAATGCATGTGGGAGACTCCAAGGTCAATTGGAAGAAGGTTCTTTGGTCTGATGAGACAAAAACCTAAACTTTTGGGCCATCAGACTAGACGCTATGTTTTGATGAACACCAAACACTGCACATCACCACAAACAAACCATCTCTGCTGTGAAGCACGGTGGTGGCGCCATCATGCATTGGGGATGCTTCTCAGCCCTGGAAGCCCTGTTCACATGCGACATGTCCACACAGACTCAGTGCTGCGATTGCAGCGAAAGGTGCATCTACTAAATAGTGACCTAAAGGAACTGAATATTTATGCAAACATTTATTTTACACTATATATTTTTAATTAATTGACAGCAGTTGGTAAAACTTTGTTTTCACTTTGACGTTAAAGAAGCTTTTTACAAATTCTTGTCAAAAAAGCCAAATTATATTGACCATGATTTTATTTATTAAAGCGATAAACGGTTGAAACATCCGAAGAGGGTGAATGCTTTTTACGTTATACGTTTGATGTTAATACTTCCTCTTCACATTAATAACAACCCATTGCTAAGGCTTTTAATGCAAGCTGTATCATCTTACCTCCAGACAGACACATAGATGATGATAAGTAGCAGCAATGTCAGCGAAGACACTCCACAGCCTACAATCAGTGTCACAGACGGGAGCTGCGTCTTATCCATGTTCTGCAAATGAAAGGAAAGAGGACAAAAAAACAAGAATGTGAAAAGCAATCAAGAATCATCCCAGTTTATTTGGTAAATTTGTGTCTATGTGAGTTTAGATGAAAAAAAAAAAATCACACCCAACAGGCACAAAGTGAATAATGAAAACCTGTCACTGCAAACAAAGTCAGAAGGAAACTTCAGCGGGGTCTTGCAGATCTGTTGTGTGCACAGACTGACAGGAGCTGACAGCAGATGAATGCGAAAGCAGAAGAAAATTCCCTATTGGCTTGATTTGTTGAGCTTTCACCTCCTAACTGGGTCGTCCACGGTTCAAATGCAGTGGACTCCATTTTCCTTACTGTCACTTCCATCTCTGATACTTTCTAGGATGCTGAAGTCCTACAATTGTTGTAGCTGTAGAGTTTTATCAAACTGTAAAACCCTGGTTCATTTAATATCAAAAATGTATAAAGACATTGATGCTGCCATAGCAACAATGATAAGTTTGTTCTCTTCGGAGGCCTCACCACATTTAGTGTGGATTCATGTGCAGGGTCTCCCCAATGTGGAGGTACCCCTCTTTAGCTGAATTAAGCCCACCTCAACTAAGGACAATGACTTAGCTAAAGTGGGCTTATGTTTAGACCTTCAAGACCTAAACTTGAGTGTTTTCTGATCTATGTTGTGATTTTACACAATCATGGGTGAGGTTTAAGCACAGAAAAGAGCGTGCTATGGGAGCTCTGTCACAGTGACCACTTGGTTACGGATAACAAAGGCCTGTTACTATGCTTTACAGAAGCCAATAACAGCAATTCCACTGCAAGAAATTTCCCCAAGGAACTTTCGGAGGAGCTTAGTTAATCTCGCAGTGTTTGCACCAGAGGAATCAGGGTCTAAATTAAGTCCCAGGGAAACTGTTTAATCCCCCCAAAAAGTCCCAGTTCATGAGTTAGCACAGTCATGCTAGAACAGAAAAGGGCCTTCATCGAATTGTTCCCACAAAGTTGAAAGCAGAGAACTGTCTAAAATGTCCTGGTAAGCTAAGGAATTAAGATTTCCCTTTAGTAGAACTAACGGGCCCAGGCCAACCCCAGATAAACAACCCCATAGCTTTATCCCTCCACTACTAAACTTTACAGATGGTACAGTGCAGTCATGCAGGAATACTTCCCCTGGCACTCATCAAAAATCCTTCCTCCAGTCTTTGCCTGTTGATTTTACACACCTGTGGAAATGGGATTTCATGAAACACCTGAACTCAGTGACGTAGGGGTGTGGCCCAATAACTTTCCCTTACAGTGTATATAAATATTATTAATATAATATGACGAAATGTGTACCAATGTCTGCTGTGAAAAAGGTCTGTTCTGAGCAGTTTCATTTCCACGATTGTATGAAACACTTGAGGAAGTCTCAAGAAAGGCTCTGAAATATGACATTTGATATAAAGCCATCTACATTTTTACTGAAAGCAAATACTACTCTGAGCGCAGAAGATGATCATTTTCAAATCACACTGCAGAACCAATGTTCATTATGTACAGCTGAATTCAGTTTTTATGGCGTGTAACTCTGTAGATGATAAAACAGGCAGCACAGCACACAAAAGCCAGAAGCCCGAATTGACTGGCTACTGCTATAGGAGAGTGTGGTAGTTAAGCAAGTAGAGGTGTAAAGGTTAGGAGGATGACCACACACACACACACACACACACATACACACACACAGTCTGAGAGAAGCTGAGATGCTGCTAGGCTGCTGCTTTTTGGCCTCAGTTCCAGAACAAGGTGACTTCAAGGTGATTTGGGAGAAACCACAAAATCTCCAATCAGCCCACAGACACACACACACACACACACACACACACACACACACACACACACACACACACACACACACATCCAACCCCACACACACACAAAGTTGACTTTGTACACATAAATTTACATAATGAACAGGCACGTGATATAGAAATGGCCTTCTTTTTTCCTTTTTGAAACCTGTGAGCTGAACACCTTCCACATACTACAGCAGACACTGTGTTGGTCACCATAGCAACAGTGCAACATGGCCGTGGCCGATGCAGCAGGTTGCATTTGTGTACATCTGTGTTTATACCCCTACTGTTTTTTTGGCATTTTATTTTCACGGTAAAAATGAGCCGTAGAGGCTTTATGCTGGTTTTTCTTCCTGACACAACATTCCACGGTAAGAGGAGCTTGTTGCCTCACCTGGAATGGAACCAGAGACCTTTTTTTACCTTGTAAGACAAAATGTGTATCCATCAGGCATTCAGAGCAATAAAGACAAGGACAAACTGCCTCAGAAACCGTTTGTTTCCCAGAGCCGTGCGCTCCTCTGCACCATTCTCCACCATGTAATTGTATATTTTGCACAACCAAATGGTGCTGCTACCAATACCAGTACCAGTACCAACCTTGAGCTCTATGGACGAGTGATACTTGCAGCAGAAAGTCAGTACACAGTGAAGTCATTTAAATTGTCATAAAATTTCTCAAATCTACCAAATTTGATTTAACAGAAATGAAGCGCAACAATGGTACACCTATTTTGGTTCTGGTCGGTGGCCACTTAAATGAATGTGCAGCGGATTGTGTTTTAATAACAGATCCAAAGTTATTTGCTGGAGTAATCATCCAAACCTAATGTGGCTGGATCAGTAACTGGAACAGCTCATCCCTAATATTGCGTTGTGTCCGGGTGAAACAGGTTAAGGTGAAATGAGGGCTCAGTAGTAATGAAAAAGCCTTTGCAGTCGTTCGCGGGTGGAGGATGGGTGGACCTGAGGGGGGAAAGGGACGTGAGGGAGTTCCAACCCCCCACATTCATCCCCACCCCTCTAGCAGGAGATAATTGGCTGAGTTTATAGCCTGTCTTGTCTCCAGGTTTGATGTGTGTGCCGGGGCCAAGTTAATTAAATCCCTCTGATTAATCTGCACTGCAGTGAGTTCCTTCTCTAAAAGCAAAGAGGAGAGAAAAAAAGATTACGGGTGCAGTGGAACGGAAAGACGTCTGCTGAGACAGACAAACTTTTGGTTCCTGCTCATCCAGTGACGAAACTCAGCTTAAAGTCTCACGCAGCATCCAAATGAGAGCATTCCCACCCACAAGAAAGCGGCCGTGCCGTGTTTTCACATAAGCACAGCCATCCACCACATCTGAGGAGGACCACGAGACCATTTCTGAAAGAAACCTATCACAAAACACCGCTGCCAATGAAACCGAAGGGATATGACTTCTTAAAGGCAACCCTGACTATTAGCACTTGTCTGCCTTAATATGTTCTTATTGCCTTATTCTACTAAAATTCATTGTTAGAGACACGTGAAAACTCAGAATTACCTTTATCTTCTATATTTACTACCAGTGTTGAACTACGGAGGTCGCCATTATTTTACCTACGCAAAGCATTCTGGGATAATGACGTAAACTGGTTGCAGAATGTGACTCGTTGTTTGTGGCGAGATTTTCTTTTACTACTGAACAGTGGATATACAAGAACAACGCCGCGCTGCGCTGCTTTTGGTTGCAATAAAAACAGCAACGTCAGTTTTCACTTCTTTCTGAGTGATAAGAAGAGGAGAGCTGAATGGGAGAAAGCCTGTGGACCAACACAGCTTCCTAAGGACTTTATGTTCTCCACACTTCTCTCCTGGTGAGTTTGAGTCAGTTTCTCGACTGCGGCTGCTAAAGGAGCTAACAGAGGCTGACGGTTAGAAACGAAGGCTGAAACCAAACGCCGTGCCAACAATTTTCTTTCACAAGCTGCCAAAACGCCGCAGGTTGATGAGTGAAAAACATGGAGAAACGTCAAAGACCGCTGGATGATCTTCTGCTGGGCTCCCCCTGTCACAACCTCTGAGCGTGAACCTTCGGACACGACCCTGGACAAGGAGGAACCCGACAACCCGCCGTTTGGTCTGACTGAAGGTCTGATTTTCTTTAACTACAACCGATGCTGCAACTCAAACAGATGTCAGCAGATGAGCATTATATTACTATGGGTCATATTTATGTAGGAAAAACAACAAGAGGAAAACTGTCAATCACAGGATATGTTCCTTTCAGATGATGAAAGGAGGAGATTCAGCCCCAGTACAGACAGCCTGATCCACAGTACAATGGAAGTTCATGTGAGACTTCTCAAGAACCCGTATAATGTGTAACAGACTATTCTGATCTATATTAGAATAATTTTGATCCTGACGCTTACAGTGAAGAAAGTGGAGCTCTTTGCATCAAATGCTCTCTCTCCAAGATGCCAGAAAGCCTTTGTCCAGCTATTTTCATCCACTCTCTCTTCATCATCTGATCGTCCTCATTTTCAGTGATTTCTTCATTACTATCTCATTACTATCTCTGCCAATGTGCTCAGGTTCAAACTGAAAAGGCTGAACTGCCAGTGTACTGCTACATGGAGCCGAGAACGCAGTAACCATTTGACATCATTACCCAGAATGCACTGCAACGTAAACAACAATGGCGGCGTACGGGTGAAATTAGTTGTTAGAAACTCAAGAAACTAAACAGTCTGGTGTATTTTTAGGATCGCATATTTGTAGCTGAAGTAAGTTTTTAATCAAACAAGGTCTGTTATCGGGGTTCCCTGATCTCTGCACTAATCGAAAAAAAGCCCCTCAAGTGGAACTTTCAGTACACATTTAATACAAGCTTAAGAAAGTATTGAATGTAATCTCAAATTTTAGCTATGGAGTTTTTGTCATTATTGTTTGAGAGAACAAAACAAGTGATTTGCAGACATTAATCGAACTGTGGCTGGGTTATTTTCATTACTTTCTTTATGACCAAAGAAAATCAGCCGAATCAAAAAAAGAAAATTACCTTTTAAAAAAAGTGTTTTTTTAATCACTAATCAATCAATAACTTGCCATGAGAGGGCTACGTATTTACACTGTGCTAAAAACACCAGCAACGTGACAAGCATTGTTTTCAGCTTCTGGCTTTTTCAGGTGGCTAGCAGCTAGAAAGAAAGCTAATTTAGAAAGTCTAATGTTCCTGCTGTTTCACACAATACTGTAAATATGGCTTTAACTAGACGCTCTGCTTTTACCAGGGCCAGGGCCTTTGTGGGATAATACCAGTGGGTACCCATTATGACAATATAAAAATTCGCATACTGAATATATTTATATAGAGATCCAGAAGTACCATTCATATTTGGGCCAGAGAGCTGAAATTAAATAGCAAGCCACTATTCCTCTGGGCGTCTATACCCATCAAGTTTGGTGAAGTGTTCTGAAATCTGCAGTAAGTTAGTGCAATAACCTCGCAAAGCTCTACAGCGGCAGTGGCACAACCAGGTCAAAATATCTCCCAACTTTCATCTGGGAGAAATAATAAACTATAAACAAGTTAACAAAGGCTCAGGCAAATACTACTTTTTTACTCTAATGGAGTACTCAACGTACTTCTTACTACAAACTTCATTTACACTTATACACTGCTTTATTCTATGTCATTCAACTATCAAGCACACATTCATATTCCAGTGGACACATTGGGATTAGTCTGGGGTTCAGTGTCTTGCCCAAGGACACGATGGCATGTCAACTGAAGGAACCAGGGATAAAACCACTAACCTTTGAATTGGAAGATATCCTAATCTTCCTCCTGAGCCTCAGTCACCCCATATATATGGCACTGCAGATTTAACCATTCAGCCGATACCTGACCATTAATGACGGGAGTCTAAATTATTCACTGCTGTAAATTTGGTTAAATATGACTTGGTGCTCTCTACACTGGTATAAATATTATATATATGTACGTATAAATGTTACATGTTACTTTCTCTGCATGTCAGAAACAGGAAATAAAGCCACACACTTTGAGCACCACAGCATAATTTGCGATTGGCATCACAGCAGGTGGATAGTGCCAAAATAAGTGCCACATTAAATTACTCCCCCCTCCTTGAAGCAGCCACTGGCTCTAACAACTTTTCTAAAGAAAAGCCTTCAGTTACAAGCTGAAACTGTCATAGCCGACAGCAGCTGGGGGCAGCGGATCTGCACAGTTTACTGAAGTTATGTCACCACTTGACATTTTATTGGCAAACAGCAGGGGGCCAACAGAGGACCTCATCTGCTTCCTCTTATTATCTGTCATATACACACTGTTACAGTAGTGGCTGCTCACATGAAATGCGACCAAAGATTCAAATACTCAACATATGTGAAAACATCAATGGTGAGAGGGGCTTGTGTCGCCACCTGGAATCAAACCAGGGATCTTTTGCCTGTAAGGTGAATGCGTAAACCACTACAGTACAGGGACACGCAGTACCTTTCGTTACTAAAATTCTGAAAGTGCCACAATACCTTTTATCCAGTACTGGAAGCTCCAGATGCAGCATCAGTACCAGAACTGACAGGAGCATCATGCAACTACAAACCTTCTAGTCACTGTTGAACGTTTGCAGTGCAGTGCTGTGTGTATGCTGTTTTTTAAGTGGAGAAGTAGTTGCTGCTGTGGCAAGGAAAAATGGTGAGCTGAGTACAGAATAAATAATAATCCCAGGCTAAAAGCAAACAAGCCCCACCCCACCTGCTGGTCACAACCATTTGTGAGGCGCAACCAATCAGAAGAAAGCTGGCTTAAAGGGAGGGAAAAGGAAGGTAAAATGGTTTGTTTCAGTGGATGTACCAAAAGACAGTTAGTCCATAATACTTTATCACCTCTAATTAGGTTTCTTTTCTATAGATCATCTGCTTTGTGTTTGAAATTCAGCTACATTTTATTTTTACATATAAACATGCTTCCACATTTTTGTATGTACACATGTAGGTAAAAACTGAAGTGTTACCACTGGCCTGTAGCCCTGCAGAATCTCAGTCAGTCCTATTTACCTATTTATTACCCCTTATTCTTTCAGCTGCTCCTGCTAGGGGTTGCCACAGTGGATCATCTGCCTCCATCTCACTCTATCGCTGCATGTCCTCCTTCACTACATCAATGAACCTTCTCTGTGGTCTTCCTCTTCTCCTCCTGCCTGGGAGCTCCATCTTCAACATCATTTGTCCAATATATTCACTTTCTCTCCTCTGTAAATGCCCAGACCATCTCAACATTGCCTCTTTGATTTCATCTCAACCTGAGCTGTCCATCTGGTGTACTCATTTCTAATCCGGTCCTCCTGGTCACTCCCAGTGAAAATCTCAACATCTTCAACTCTGCCACCTCCAGCTCCACCTCCTGTCTTTTTGTTAGTGCCATCGTCTCCAAACTTTGCATGTATGCAGGTCTTAAAACCATCTTGTAAACCCATAATTTTCACTCTTGCTTCTGTCATAAAGCAACCTGACACTCGTCCCATCCACTCCACCCTGCCTGCACTCTCTTCTGCACCTCTCTTGTGCTCTGTCCATTGCTTTGGATGGTTGATCCCAGGTATTTAAATGCATCCACCTTCACTACTTCTATCCTTGCATCTTCATCATTCCGCTTTCATTCCTCTTCTCTCCAGTGCACACCTCCCCCTCTCCAGGCTTTCTTCCGCCTGCTCCCAACTCTCACCACAGATCACAATGTCGTCCGTGAACAACATAGTCCATAGAGACTCCTGCCTGAAAAAGAAGGGGGTCCGAGCTGATCTCTGATGTAACCCCACACCACCTTGAACCCATCTGTCATTCCTGCTGCACACCTCACCACTGTCTCACTGTCCTCATATATGTCCTGCACCACCCTCACGTGCTTCCCTGCCACCTCTATTTGTTACCCCTACAATAGGCTAATTGGCTGGAGGCTTTTTACAATCACTAGGGGCTCCTGACAGCACATTCAGAGTGAAGAAAAGATTTGCGCAGGCTCACAGCATCCAGTGGATACATATGCTAGCACATTCATTCATCCCCTCTCACCGCACTGCACACAGGTCTGGCACTGGCAGTACACTGGGTTCAGAGGGCTTTGCTGTTGACTGCAGTGCATTTTTTTCCACTGTTTTTCCTTCTGAAAGTCTGCAGTGAAGCTGGACTTAGCAAAATGGACACAAGAGGTGGCAGCATGAGAGTAAATGATGTCATAAGCAGAGAGAGAGAGGGAGAGCCAAAATGTAATGCAGCATCAGAGCATGAAAAATGGTGGGATGAAATGACTGAGGGTTTGAGAAGAGAGGGATGGAAGTGCGGAAGGAGTGAAGGGGAAGAAAAGAGAGTTAAAAAAGAGGTCGGGGTGTTTGTCATGCTGGGGCTGTAGAAGGCGAGCTGCAGACACGGCGGCTGGGCCATTTAGAAGTTACTATGTGTTGCAGTAGGAATAATTAGCATGGTGGCTGTGGCTGTCTCACAAAATAACAGAATGTGGGGAAAGGGGAGGGCAGAATGAGGAAGGAGAAAAGCTGCCTTTCCCTCCATTTCTGGGGGAAAAAAAAGGAGAAGCAGCAATTTAGCTTCCCTCAGGAGGCCGGGGCTTTCTGGATGCAACAGAACTCAAACAGGCTGTCGTCTGTGCACAGGTGGAGGCAGGCTGCAGGGAGGACGGCACACTGAGGACGAGCCATTATTAGTTCACTGATAATTATTAGCTTAATTTCATACATCGCAAATGTGATCAGAGCAAGACTAAAGGCCAGATTTGCTAAGAGGGGCAAATTAGCGTGAGGCCACGATAGGGGAATAAAGCACAGCGAGTAAAGTTCTTGAAGTGATCTGCTAGCTATGTGCAAATTAATGAACACAGACAAAGCAGTAATGACCAACACACTCTACAGTACAAAGAACAATACAAATTAGCAATTCACAAAGAGTGTAAGAGTAATCTGCCTCCTACACGGCCACAGTTTATTACTTGCAACCTGACAAACTATGTATGAACATAAGGCTTTATGCTCTCTTATGAAAAAGCATACCATACATTTTGAAGTGTTAGTGAAAAAATGTACCATCCATCCCTTCATTTTCTTACATGCCTCCATTCATTTTAGAATCACAGGGGAGCTATCCCAACTGATGTAGGGCGAGAGTCCATCACAGAACACACATACTCTCCATTAAGCTAACAAACATGTCTTTGGACTGAGGACGGAAAGTGAAGCACCCGCAGGAAACCCAGAGAACACACAAACTCCACACAGAAAGACCCAAGCCAGTCAGGAGGCTACAAGGCACTGCGACACATCCCTTCAAGAAGTTTGCAAACGGGACATTGAAAACAACACTTCGGACAAGGCAAATATAGCAATTTGGGATAAGATAAGAAAAATCAATATACCCTCTACTGCTCCCTTGTATTTTCCATAAGGTGTCGCTACAACAGATTAATCCACATCACTAATTTGGCAGAGGTTTAACACTGAATGTCCTTCCTGATACATGACCTGTGGTGGAAGTGGCTTGTGTCCCTACCTGGAATCAAACCAGGAACCTTTCACTTATAAGGCAACTATATAAACCACTACATTACAGAGACACTAGTAGAGAAAAGATGCACAACGGTGGAAATTTACATGTCATTAAGCAGAAGCTATCATGAAATTTCTGTAAGTCATGGGAAAGGAAGAGATAATCATAAATTCCTTCTTGACTTCCTGAAAATGGAGGGTTGCTAGAAAGTTTGCTGCAGCAGGTAAACTGCGACCTATAGTCACTAGTCACCCAAAGTGGGTGGGTTTCAAGTTAAGCTTATCTCAACTTTGACACAAGCGACAACAAACCAATGATAGCGAAGGATATGTTGATTGACATGGCGGAGGGATAAATGTGTTAGAGGATGACTTACACAGCACACAGACTAGAATGTTCGCTGTCAGCCAACTGTCTGCTACAAAGGGATGTGCGACTGGCTAATCTCTGTCTATGTGGACACAATTTAACTCCTTTATCTGCCAATTCTTTTTAAATAACCTGAGTTGAGAAACTTCCCTCCCCTCCACCATGTGTTATTACTGGAGTATGTGAAATTACTTATGCAGTTTTTGTGAATTAAAAATTGGTGCTAATAGTAATAAATTGCCTATGCCAAACCTTAGTGAATCACATTGCACACATTATGCAATTTCCTACCGGGATTAATAAAGTATTTGGATTTTGACTGCATGATTAATTTGAATAGTTTTAATTAAAAACACATTCAAGTAGGTTTTAAAGGAAACGCCTACAAACAAAAAAACACCAGCAACTAAAAAAACACACCCTTCAATTCCTAACTTTTCAAAGCACGTCTTTAGGAAAGCTCAGTACTTATATTTTAAACTCAGAAAACAGATCTGCACTGATGTCAAACACTCCACAGCTACGCTGCTTTGTAATGGGCAAGCTTGTTTCCATATCCTGTCTGCTAGGTGCCACTTGAGTTCATGTGAAGCAAATTTCATCACCAGAAAATAAGCGTGAGGCTCAGATGTGCAGATGTCTGTTGCCTGCCAATTTTATGTGACTATGGGGACTCCACAAGACTTTACATTACAATGCAGCAACTATTTGTGCACCATATGAGCAGATTTCAAACAGCTAGAATGCAATCGCCTGCTAAAGGCTGCATAGGCACAGGAGTGCTAGGATAAACGCTAATGAAGAATGCTCAAAAGGAAATACTAACAAGCTGATGGTTATCTGATGCAATTAATATCACGTTCATCATCTAAATTTTATATGTAACCATTTTTTTCTTCCAGCTGGTCCTGTTGGCGGTCACTACAGTGGATCATCTCCCTCCATCTCACCCTATCCCTTGCTTCCTTTTCTGTTACTCCAACCACATTCATGTCCTCCTTCACTACGGCAATCAACCTTCTCTATGGTCTTCCTCTTCTCCTCCTGTCTACCTTCAACATCCTTTAGTCCAATATATCCACTGTCCCTCCTCTGAACATGAGGAGGGATACGTATCAAATTTTAATAAATAGTTAAGAATAAATGGCACTAAAAAGTAACATCAGATCGCCAGTTTCAACAAGATTTTTTACCCTGTGATAACCATCAGGATTCGTCCTCTCAATAACATGGATATCTGAACCAAATGTGATGAATTAATCAAGTAGTCTGTAAAAAAGTATAATGTCTACCTGCTGATAACACTAAGGGAAAAGTTCAAAAAACAACATTTTCAAAATGTCTTCTTGCACTCTTAGTTGAAATGTAGTCAGAGTAGGAAGCAGGTGCAGGAAAGCCTGGAGACGTGGAGGTATGCGCTAGAGAGAAGTATGTGTACATGTGTAAATTCAATACAATTCAATTTTATTTATATAGCGCCAATTCACAACACAAGTTGCCTCGAGGCGCTTCACACTGTAGGGTAAAGATAAAACAGTGTTAAAGGGAAAACCCCAACAATCCAATGATCCCCTATGAGCAAGCACTTGGCAACGGTGGGAAGGAAAAACTCCCTTTTAACAGGAAGAAACCTCCGGCAGAACCAGGCTCAGAGAGGGGCAGCCATGTGCCTCGACCGGTTGGGGGTGTGGGAACAGAGAAGACAGAAAGGAGAGCAGAGAGAGGCACACGCTATGGGAGAGA
>VUQH01080707.1:0-18878 GCA_015106775.1 Etroplus canarensis | reverse complement strand
TCTTGTAAACCTTCCCTTTCACTCTTGCTGCTGTCCTTCTGTCACAAAGCACCCCTGACACTCGTCTCCACCCACTCCACCCTGCCTGCACTCTCTTCTTCACCTCTCTTGTGCTCTGTCTGTTGCTTTGGATGGTTGATCCCAAGTATTTAAACTCATCCACCTTCACCACCTCTACTCCTTGCATCTTCACCGTTCCACCTGCCTCCCTCTCATTCACACACATGTACTCTGTCTTGTTTCTACTGACTTTCATTCCTCTTCTCTCCAGTGCATACCTCCACCTCTCCAGGCTCTCTTCCACCTCCTCCCTGGTGAGGTGTGCAGTAGGAGTGACAAATGGGTTCAAGGTGGGGGTGGGATTACATCAGGGATCAGCGCTGGGCCCCTTCTTGTTTGCAATGGTGATGGACAGATTGACAGATGAGATCAGGCAGAAGTCTCCATGGACTATGATGTTTGCAGACGACATTGTGATCTGTAGTGAGAGTAGGGAGGAGGTGGAGGAGAGCCTGGAGAGGTGGAGCTTTACAGGACGGTAGTGAGACCTGCTATGATGTATGGTTTGGAGACGGTGGCACTGACAGAAAGACAGGAAGTAGAGCTGGAGGTGGCAGAGCTGAAGATGTTCAGTTTCAGAACAAACTGAACCTGGGTGTTTTTGTTCCAGAGTTAAAAGCTCTGAAAAAGAATTTTGTTTCTAAACTGATCTCTGCGTCACAGCTGGGGCCATAAGTTATGGGACATCAATGTATTCTGTAAGCTTGCCTCTGTACACCACCACAGTGGGTTTTTAGACCAAATGTGAGCAAAGTGCAGACTTTAGGTTTCATTGAAAGGCATTGACAAAAGAATTGCACATATTGCTTTTGTTAAACAATTTTCACACACAGGCCTTCATTTTCAGAGGATCAAAATAATGGGACAGTTGACTGGGGCAGTTTGTTGGAAAGGTGAGGCCTGTTCCCAGGATCTGGATGTGATTCCTTGTGTTAAACTTGCTTTTGGCAGCTGTTCAGTGAAACTCTTAGAATGAGGTCAGGCAAAAGCAATCATTCTCAGAAATGTCTTTTAGATCAGCAACATTTTATTAAGGTAAGTGGGACGACTCACCCAATATTACAATACATTATACATAGATAAATTAAGCTGTCGTAAAGTTTTAACATACAGGAATAATTTAATAATGAAGGATTAAACTCAACATACCAATAATCTTCAAAGTCTTTGTACAAACAAGCTCAATATGACGCTTCAAAGTTCAGTTTCACCCACTGTCACACCGAGGAATTCAAAGTAACCACTCTAAGTTATTTTAATATTATCTATGCTTAATTTTACTTTTCCTGTTGCATATTTTTAACTTTTATTACACACATTACAAAATTAGTGAACCCTGTAGTGAAGTCCCCATGCAAAAAGTCCCTCTCGCCATGGAGGGTTGCATCAGGAAGGACATCCGATGTAAAAAACTCTGCCAAATTACCAATGCAGATTACCGCTGTGCTGTGGCGACCTCTTGGGGAGAACACAAGGGATCCGCCGAAAGTACAAAAATGATGAAGTCACTTTTATTTGCATTGAATAAAAGTTTGGATGTAGTTGATCGTGCTTTGTCATGAACATTTTCATGTGAAGCAACAAGACATCAGCAAATGAAACAGTCGGTGTGTTTTTGTAGATATTTGGTAAATCATTCATGTAAATCAGGAACAAAAGAGGTCCAAGGATGGATCCCTGAGGAACCCCTCAGGACCTCAGCTCTGTGTGGGTTCTGTCTGTTTATACATACAACATATATGTTGTTCTGTCCTGTCAATAATGGTCCAACCATGTTTTTAAATGCAGTACTATTGATACAAACACCAACAGTGACAAAGCTTTTGACAAATCTAAAAATCTGCAGACAGAAATGTTCATGTTATTTAAATCTGCAGAGACCTTATGAACTCTTTTCTGTTGACATTTTTACATAAACTATTTTGATGGCTATACAGGATGTTATCGTCCATATATTTTAAATTCTTAATCCAGTTTTTCAAGAACTTTAGAAAAAACAGGAAAAACAGATATGAGATGATAATTAGCTTGCTGGAGTCACCTGATGTATGTTTTATAGGACACGGCTGAGGACATTACTGTCTTTATTTCATCTACAGCAGAAGTTTTCACTTCCTGTAGAATTTCATGCCCTTCTTTAGAGATTTAAATCCTGAAACGTTAGGATGTCAGTCCTGTGAAGGTCACATGATCTCAGAGCAGTCTGGAGACCACACGGAGGTGCTCGACTGTCTCTGCAGGACCTTCAGTAGGTCTTCAGCCTGAAGACCTTGCTGAGTCTGGAGGTGGCGCTGGAGTAGAGGAGGAAGGAGCCTTCATCTGTGGTGAAGTGCTCCCAGTCTCTGCAGCCAAACGTGGGCAGGCTGTGGACGGGAACGAAGCCCTCGTAGCCCCGCCACCTGAAAACACACACGGCGGTCACCACGGAAACACGGCACACCTGAGCAGCTGAGCGAGAACACACCTGTAAACCACGCTGTTCAGAGAGTACGAGCTGCCGTCATGAGAGTTCGCCACCACCAGGAACTTCTCATCTCCAACGGTGAAGAACTCCCAGTCCACCGCACTGAGGGACAAGGACAGGTCGTTTAAAGGGCAAGTCTGGTGTTTTTATTTCAATCATTATTATTGATCAGATTCTGAGATTATCATTAATTATCTGTTTATACTGAAGGAAAGATTTCTGTCATCTCTCTCTCTCTCACACACACACACACACACACACACACACAGAATCAGGAGTGATTAGGCAGAAATAAATAATATTTAAAACAATAAAAACATTAATTTGAACAAAAATTACTGATGAAAACTACAACCAGGAATCAATAAACATGAATAAAATAAAAAAAATCTAATTAAAATGAAAAATAAAAAAATTTAAAAATATAATACAATTCTCAGGAAATATTAAAAATATGTACAAAATAACAACGAAGAGCAAAGAACAAAGTAAAAATAAATAATTAAATAAAACTTTCCAAAAAAAGCCAAACGTGTAAAAATCAATCATAGAATTACCAAAAAATAGAAAAATATATGATGTAGAAATTTAAATAGTCACCAAACTATAAAAATTAAAACATCTCAAAAGTGAATAAAATATTTACATCTTATTTATATCAAGCAACTTCCACCCTAGGATTGAAATGTTTAAAAAATTATAACAGAAAAATAAAAATTAACAGAAAACGAATTTTAAAAATTATCAAAGTGTTATCAGAATCCTTAAGAAATAATAGTAATATGTATGAGAAATAAAAGAATAAAAATAATTAAAACTCCCAAAATAAAAATGAACAAATCAAAATATATATCAATGTGGGACCAATATAAATAGTCCCAAAAATAAGAATAAAATCTCCCAAAATGAATAAAATATTCATGTATTTTTTAAGTTTTTCAAAACATTTAAAATTATGAATAAAACATTGAAAAGTAATTTTATAATTTTTAACCTAAATTCCAAAAATAGTAAATTGTCTGAAAATGTTGAAAATGACTGAATAAAATTTAAAATGAAATTTAAATAAACTGTATCAGTAGTAAAGATGAGTTTATCTGTGAATGCCTTTAACGACATGTTTACACAGTAAATAAATGTTATTTGTCCTTTAATCTTTGTGCTGCTCCTTTGATCTCCAGGTAAAAGCAGGAAGTTGATCTGAAGGCGTGTTTAACGAGGTGTGTGTGACATGGGGGGGTCGCTCACCTGTGTGTGAGGATGTCCTGGAAGGGGAAGAAGGTCTTTGCGTGCGTGTTGAGTTCGTACACGGTGGAGTTGATGCTGTAGATGCTCGGGCCGCGCTGGGAGATCTTCTGACTGTTGGCGACGGCGAGGAAAAACCTGCCGTCGAACTGGAACGTCTCCCAGTCCGTCGCTCCCACCGTCTGCGGAGAGAGGAGGACATTCAGAGAACTCGGGTACGAAGGGTAACCTCCTATCACTGCGGGGACTGCTCCCTCTGCAGGAAGCTCTTCTGCTTCTTTATATCCTCCATGTTGTCTCTAAAATCTGAAGCTGTATTCAGGCCTGTCTTCCTCTGGGTGCAGTGACTCCTGCAGCCTGTGGGGGGAGCCAACAGGGTGTTTACTGAGGCTGTAAATGTGATTCGAGCTATTTGCGGCTCTATTAGACCTGTTGATGTCTGAGTGCCGTCAGCAGCTGAATTACAGGTTCAGGTGGTTTCATGAAGCTTTAACATGTTTTTGTGGTTTTAAAAAGCAATAAACGTCTTTCTTCAGCCAGCAGCTGGAAACCCCCGCACACACACTCATTAATTACACTCCTCTGGTTTCCTGTGTTTCATCTTTGACTTGAGCTTCCTTTTTATCATCAGCGCAGTGAAAAACATATTTCCATCAATCTGACGCTGACGTTTATGGATCTGCTTTCATGTACAGATCTGTCACCACATTAATGTTTTATTGCTGTTTGAAGGGAGAAGCAGCTGCTGCTCCGTTCAGGGTCCAACACTTTATCTGATCAGGCTGCAAAGATGAGACTCTGAGCAATTAGTCCATCAAAACCGTTCAGGTCTGTCAGTATGAAAAATCATCGTCATTAAAAAAGATTCAAATGCTGTAAGACCGAGACACAGACGAGACACACAACAAAAAAACATGTCCACATGGGGTCACGTCTGAGTCTAAAAAGCTTCAAACATGGAGACATTCCAGAGCTGAGCTCAGGATCAAGTCAAGACTAAAACTGAGAAGAAGGAGCTCAAAACACCTGAGTTTAAACCAACGTCAACCATCACAGTCTGCAGCTCCTCTTGTGTCCACTGAAGACTGCAAGACTGACTCGTTCATGTCCATCATCGACCTGTACGTCCATCTGTATGTCCATCCATCCATCCATCTGTACCCATCCATCCATCTGTACATCCATCTGTACGTCCATCCATCCATCTGTACATCCATCCATCCATCTGTACCCATCCATCCATCCATCCATACATCCATCTGTACGTCCATCCATCCATCTGTACATCCATCTGTATGTCCATCCATCCACCCATCCATCTGTACATCCATCTGTAGATCCATCCATCTCATCCATCCATCTGTACCCATCCATCCATCCATCTGTACATCCATCTGTACATCCATCCATCCATCCATGGCAGCACTGTCAGCAGATATCGGCCCCGTCCCCCTCCATGACCACCTCCTCCAGCTCTTCTGGGGGAACATTAAGGAGGTGTCCAGGAGACGTGGTCAGATTCAGTCTGTTTCTCTGTCCCACCACCCTGACACCACCCTGATCGTAGACGAGTTTAAAGAGCAGAAAACATGAAGCTATCACGTCTGCATTTCCAGTGACCAATGAAAACTCTCCATAGACCAGGTCAGACTAACACGCTCCTGTCACTATAGGAGTATTATTGTTACTGTAGCAGAGTATTACTATGGTATTACTATATAATAACACTGTATGAGACAACACCTGCCTGTAAAAGACCTAGCTAGAACAATAAAAAGTGTCCTGTCAGCGAGGTGGAGCTGCTCAGAAACAGAGCCGTGTTTATAAAAATACGTAGTGACATCACTGGGTTGGCTTACATGTTGAAATGAAAGCGTGGCACAGACACACTTCCACCAATCAGAGTCCGGCTGAGCGAGCGAGGCAGCTCCCTGCAGCCTGAGTCAGCAGGTTATTTTTACCGGCGTGTGATTTGTGGTCAGCATCATCATCTGACTCACTGAGACCATCATCACCATCATCCTCATTATCACCATGTCTGTCTGCTCTGAACTGTGCTGGCGCTCACCTGGGCAGGTACCAACAACACCCCAGAGCAACGTCCTGTGGGGGGCGCTGTCACTGATTCATTAACATGTGAAGGGTTCATCGCTGAGGCACAAGAAGCTTTTATGTTTCCCTTTTTTTAATAAATGAAGAACCTTCAGCTGCTCCCTTGTATTCTCCCCACAGCAGATTAATACACATTGATGGCCCTCAAGTGGGAAGCGTCCAGGAGGCGTCTTGATCAGATGAACCACCCAATGATTAGTGAAGCCTCAAGCTGAATGTCTTCACTGCACTGACTGATCACTTATCAATCGTGAGTTTTTAGCCTATTGATCCTCCTCTGCTTGCTGCTCCTTTGTGACTCTAACAGGACCATAATTTTCAAAATGAACATCATGTTTTATTCACCTAGCCTTTAAACCAGGAACTGAGATCAGGTGACCAGGAGGCTCATTTTCTCATAGACCACAGGAGTCGCCTCCTGCTGAACACGGGAAAGAATGCAGGTTTAAGAAACAACATCCATCTTTATATCTAGTCTGTGAGCACAGTTGTTGGTTACCACCATAAGAAGGTGCCAAAGCTGGACAGTAGTAAGGTAAGAACACATCTCCTGTAGCCAGATGTTGGTCAGATACTGGGAGACAGAGCAACACTGACCGAGATGTTCTGGAAGGTCTGGAAGCAGCCGTCCTGCCAGACGTAGATGGTGGAGCTAATGGTGGTGGTCCGACCGTCAAAGGTGTTGGCCACCACCAAAAAGTGGTATGGTCCTATGGTAAAGAACTCCCAGTCATACGCGCCGGACGTCAGCAGAGTCTGGTTCACCTCAAACAGCTACAAGGACAAGGAAGGATGGGTTAGGACGGGAAACATGAGGACACAAACAAGGAAGATCGGACAGGGTAGGAGGAGGAAAGGGAAAAAAAGGAGAGGACAAGGAAATATGTAACATCGGGTTTCATAAAGAATAGGGTCTTGGATGAAGAGAAGATAGAGGACAAAATGGGATAGAGAGGACATGAAAACTCATGACAGGAAAGGACAGACCAGGACAGGAGAAGATCGACAGTACCTTTGTTTCTGGGTTCCACTTGTAGATCACACTGTGGATGTTGTGGTTGGAGTCTCTGGCTGAAGACACACAGGGACAGATTTTGTCATTTCAACATTTCAGTCTTTGTCCATATGGATCATGGACTTGTTAAAAAGACAGAGAAACTGAAGGGAATCCAGCTGAGTATGACTTTGTGACATTTCATCATTGTACAGAAGAACAATCAATCATCTAGCATTCAGAGGTGCAAAGATCATGGCATGAAATATGTTGGGAGGGTAACAACAAATACTACCACTGCTCTAAATACTGCGTTCAGTGGGGTTTTGATTCACTTTCAGTGTGCTGAATACTGAAGGTAACTGAGAAGTTGCGAGCAGGTTCAAAAAATGTGTTCCTGTCAGTTTTTGTGAGCCTGGCACATACTGGTTTGTCTTCAGGATAAATCTCAGTGACAATGATGGAGAACCTGCATCTGTAGGAGTCCATGTATGGACCTTATTTAGAATCATGCATACTTTATACAAATCAATGACATCTGGAGCAATGCAATGCTCCTGGAAACTTCTGATCTTCTCTGAAAGCTAGTCAGGGGTCTAAAGACAGACTCAACTGAATTTCACTGGACTCTTTCATTGATATAAAAGAAAACCTCCAAGCAAGCTGCCCTGGTGGGTTTGGTTCGAAATCCAGGAGCAGCCTGTGGAAGACATTCATCCAGTCAGGTGCACCGTGCCTTATCTTCGGAGGTAGGGTATTCCACATTGAAAAAATGCTCATGCAGACATGTACCATGTTGAAGGCGCCCAAGTTGGAAAGTAGTAAGACAGGAATTAAATTTTTACCCGCATCAGAATGTCACAGAAAAACTCCTGGACCCAGATGTTGGTCACCAACACCAAACAGAAGAGAAACACTGACTGGAGTGCTGCCGTCCAGCCAGATAGAGATGGTGGAGCTGGTGTTGGTGGTCCAACCTTCAAAGGTTTCGATCATATTCAGAATTAAGTCCACTGTGGCCTCATCCCTTTGCTTTGTAAGGTCCTTTTCCCAAAGACCAAGACTTGCGAGGGGGAATCCGGACTTACACCCTTCCCCAGATGCATGGGTATATTGGCTAGATAAGATAACTATAGCAATCAGTTTGAGTGAAGTTTCTAATCTATACGTCCATATATTTTATGTTACCTTGATTCAACCAGGAAGTCCTCTTTTACACAGGAGACTGGCTGAGGTTAAAACTTCAAAAATACAACAGAAAATACAAGATCTGCAACATGAGATACAGCATACACATACCCCCAACAGAATAAAACACGCTGGTGGCCTCTCAGGAAAAACATTTACATCTCCTTCACTATGTTCTTTATGATGCTTTCAGATCCAGCAGTAGATAAACACCTACACAGGTTTTTATCTTTCTCCACGTCTGACGTCCGTGGTAAGAAATATGGATTTTCTAAAATCTGTCAGAATCCATCTACACAGTATGTCTCAGAAGATTCATTGTTTTTTGATTTCCAGATCTTAAAATCTGAGTCATGTTGAGGTTTGTCCTCTGATCTGGTTCCAGAATGAATTCAGGGACACCTGCAGTTTACTGAATGTACATCTGTGAGGATTTGCAGTCAAGAACTAAAATAATCCTTCTATTTATAAGGACATGAGTGTTTCCATAGTGTACGGGTTTGCACATTTGTCTTACAAGCAAAAGGTCCCTGGTTTGATTCCAGGTGAGGACACAAACCCCCCTCACCACGGAGGGTTGTGTCATGAAGGGCATCCGACATAAAACCTCTGCCAAATTACCAATGCAGGTTAATATGCTGCTGTGACCCCTTGGAGAAAATAGAAGGAGCAGTCATGGTTTGTCCGTTTACCTTTGAGACGGTAAAAACTGAGGTACCATACTTTGGTGAACACCTTTCAGGGCGGCTGTGGCTCAGGAAGTAGAGTGGGTCATCTTCCAACTGGAAGGTTGGTGGCTCAAGCCACAGCTCCTCCAGCCCCATGTGCCAAAGTGCTCCTGCTTGAGTGCTCAGAGCGGAACAGCTCTGTACAGGAAGCAGTGCATTTACCTTCTACATTTCAAACTCTTGGTGTGCAGACTCTGCCAGGCAGAACCAGATTCTTCTGGTTCATGTTTCTCCAGCACAAGTGTATTTGGGTAAGTTCAGATTGTCTGGGGGGTATGCTGGCTGCAGGAATACAGACCCCACTAACCACACAAAACTCCAGTTCAGACCCGGACAGTTCTGGTTAGCTCGTGCAGGCTTCAGGAAATAAAAGCTTGTCCGTGTTTCCGACACGTTGGCGTTTTGGTGAACTGGGCTGGTGTGCCGTGAGCTAATTCTCCTTCATAATAAAATGTGAAGTGAAAAAGCCCAGAGAGCTGGTCCAAGGTGGTGTGTGATCTAACCACAGTACACCTGCACTCGCTCAGCCTCATAAACATCTTTTCAGATCAGGGAGTGTGTTTTATCTTCACAGGAAGCACACACACATGAATGTGGAGTCGGTGTGTTTGAAGTGTTTGCACAGGACAAACCAACGAGGGGATACGAGCCCTCCCAACCCTTCAAAGCTCCTGTTTGGTCAGGCGGAAAGCACACATCTCCAAAATCAAACAGTCGCTTTTTAACCTTTAAACCCACCACGAAACGAGCTGCTCGCCCACTCTCAGCTTATTTTACAACGTGAGAGGACTTCATAAAGGCACATTCCACAAAACATCCTGACTCTAATCAGCAGCAGCAGCTTGTAGATCAAGGATTACTGAACTGTACTACGAACTATCTAGACAATATCTTAACCCTATTACTGCCAACTGGACGACGGGCTGGACGATGGGCTGGACAACCGGCTGGACCGGCTGGACGACGGGCTGGACCGGCTGGACAACCGGCTGGACGACCGGTTGGACTACCGGCTGGACAACTGGCTGGACCGGCTGGACGACCGGCTGGACGACGGACTGGACGATCGGCTGGACCGGCTGGATGACCGGCTGGACGACCGGCTGGACAACAGGCTGGACAACGGGCTGGACGACGGGCTGGACGACTGGCAGTGAATGAAAACACCGGAAGTGATTAATATACAGATGACCAGCAGTACACGAAACTTATCTGGGACATCAATATATTGAGGTCCTGCAGTGCCAGGGTTAAGACCGTTTTCCTTTGAATCCCAACCAATGTTGTCTCAGATGATCTTCAAACCAAACCTCACAGAAGCTGAGGAGTTCTGCTTCACCCATAAGAGTCCATCAAACTCAGAGGTGTAGCTGCTAAACAGGAAGTTAGGCAGCAATGCTTTGATCAATCAAAAGTGGACTTGGGACGCGGACTCGGGACCCGGACTTGGGACCACATGCAGGGCAGTAGGGGGCTCTGCAGTAGCCAAAGGTGTATGTTTCCCATCACTCAGAGCTTTGAAACGACATCCTCACATGGTGGCATGAAGTCCTCCTGCTGAAAGACCGATGAGTTCATGCCAGGACGAGGCGTCCATCATCTGTCTGTCCACGAGTCTCCCACAGTATTGGTCAGATTTGAGTGAAACTTGCACACAGTGAACACCTGATGGGTTTTCACCCAAACTGTGCTCAAGGCCTCATTTGTCATTTTATGATTTTTATTTTCACGAGAATCTCTACTCCTCAGAGTCTTGGTCTGGGTTGTAAAGTTTGTGTCCCTCTGCCATCTGTATCATTCAGTGCTGTCACTGGGTTTATTTATGACATAATGTTTAAAGCTCGGTTAGGGCTGTGAAACCAGGGTAATAACCTGGTTAAATTTGACTTTTGATCAAATTAAAACAATATAAAGTAATAATTTGTACTCAGATAACTTAAAACGTACCTTTGGCTGCTCACGCAGATTAAAGTAAAATAAAACCTTAAAGGAAAAGGGAGTGCTCAGCTGACGCCCACATTAAGAAGGCGTGGTTCAATTCAGTTCAGTTTTATTTATAAACCTCCAACTCCCATCAACAGTGGCCTCAAGGTGCTTCACACTGTGAAGGTCCTACAGTATCAGAAATAAAACCCCTAAGCCCTAAATAGAAGCTTTAGCTAAAAGGACCTTCCTGTCACCGTTATGCTAACATCAGTAATATGGTCAATGCTGTGACAAGCTGAGGTTTGTGGACATGTTTCCGACTCACCATGTAGTCCTGACACTCCTGAACTCAAACACTTTCCTCTGGAGCTGATCCAGATTCATTTGTCCTGGTTATGACCGACTATGGGCCTCTTTGACTTGTCAGTGGATTTTAAACCAATGAGAAGAAACCTGATCACCGTCTTCCTGTTCTTCACACATGACAATAAGCTGTGAATTGTGACGATGACCAACTAGACCTGGTCAGAACCACTGGTTACCACCACAGTCATTACAGCACGTTTCCAGCGGTTTACCTCGCCTGTGATTGGCCACGACCAGGAAGCTGTGGTTG
Source organism: Etroplus canarensis (assembly GCA_015106775.1). Lineage (NCBI taxonomy): Eukaryota > Metazoa > Chordata > Actinopteri > Cichliformes > Cichlidae > Etroplus > Etroplus canarensis. Next base: position 7,545 of record VUQH01080707.1, on the reverse strand, counting down.
TGGATGTGAAAGGCCTCCCAGTCCAGGGCAGTGTGAGTCTGCAGGGTCTGATAACGGACGAAACGCCGCTGCCGCTGATGCCAACGATAGATGACAGACAGCTCAGGCTCCGCCTCCTTGAAGTTTGCCACCACCAAGAAAATCTGAAGGACGGAAACACGGCGACGAATCCAGTTTAACATCAGAGCAGCAATAAGTGAAAGTGACAAGAAGGTGGCAAGCTAAAGTTCATCCTGAAGAGATGTTCTAAATGTTGCTGAAGAACTAAAGAGGTCTGCAGAGACTTCTGTCCTTAGTCTGTCCAGGATCCTCTGCGCTGTTCTTTTCATGCTGACTGAATACCTGCAGGGCTTTATGTTAACACCTGTGTGTGTGTGTGTGTGTGTGTGTGTGTGTGTGTGTGTGCGCGTGTGCGTACTGTGCAAACAGCTCCAGAATAATGTGAACACAAAGCTTCAAACAGCTGCTGAGAATCAGCCTCAGATCTGTTTGTTCTCCTTTCAAGGCCTTTCAGAGTCCTCCTGGCTCTGAGCTCCTCCCAGTCTAGGAACCAGCTCCTCCATGAACCACCAAGTCTGATTTTTGATGATGTTAACTGATCCATTTTTTATGATTTTATGGGTTATCATGAATAAAGCTCTCACCTTGTTGTCAATGGTGAAGTGTTTCCAGGCTCGAGCCTCCTGGGTGCTGATGTTCTGGTACAGCTGGAACGAGCCGTTGGTCCATTTGTAGATACCTGAGCCAGACTGAGAGTCCCTACCGGGGGAAACATGATGATTAGACCCAAAGGACCCAGGAGACTTGTTCCGAGATCTGGTTCTGCTGGTGTTTTACTACCTGTTGGCTGCAGCCATGAACAGGCCTTCAGATGGGATGGAGAAGACCTCGATGTCAAAGGTTTCTGAGAGGGTGTACAGGTCCTGGTAGTCCTCCACGTAATCCAGACGCTCCTTATCTGCACATACAGATGCTACAGTTTGTAATGGAGGAGATAAACTGCAGTTTCTGAAGTTTTGTCGGGTTTTTAGGCCTCAGGTGTCAAACACACGAGTAAACCCTTTATCTGACTGATGAGATCAGTGATTATTTTCTAGATCATGTAGAAGTTAGCAGCTTTGTGATGAGTTTCACACACACAGCAGGCTGACGGTGATGTCCGAGAGCAACAGTCTGCTGTTCCACATTTTGCCTGGAGTAGGCTGCCGTTTTTTGTAAATGTTGCTTCTGAGTTTGTGGTGGTGACCTGTCTGGAAATTTATTTTAGCTGCACGCTAAATATGCAGAAACCAAAAGATGTTACTTTTCCAATGTTGTATCAAACGTTTTGGTGTTACAGACACACCTGAAGCTTCTTCCCTCCTAGATATTCCACCATCAGCTGGAAGTGGGATTATTGCAAAGTGGAAGCGTTTAGGAACAGCAACTCAGCCACCAAGTGTCAGACCACGTAAAGTTACAGAGCGGGGTCACCGAGTGCTGAGGAGCAGAGTGTGGAAAAAGTGTCCAGCACTATGCAAACCTCCTCTGGCATTAACATCAGCACAGAAACTGAGCACCAGGAGCTTCATGCAGGCCTTACATCACCAAACACAATGCCAAGTGTCAGAGGAGTGGTGTAAAGCACGCTGCCACTGGACTCTGGAGCAGTGGAAACAAGTTCTGTGAGAATGGGGGGATTTAGAATGGGGGGGTCAGAAAAGTTGCTGTAGGTGGACTGTAGTGCCTGTCCCAATACTTTTGTCCATATAGAGTAGGTTTTAAAGTCTTTCAGTGAGAACATTAATCTAGTGAATTTTAAAGTTTCAGAGTGTAACAAATGCATCAAACTGTTAAACACATAATTTATTCTTTTTAGTACCAACAGAAGATTAAGTAACTTTTGGATTAAAAGCCAAAGAGACTAGTTGTATTTACAGACTTTCAGACTTAATTGTTTTTAAAGGCTAAATGTGTGACATTTGTAAGACAGCGTGCTTTGATCACATGTCCACAGTGTTATCTGAGGTACTTCCTGTCCTGACTCACTCTGCAGCAGCGTCCTCCACGTCAGCCCGTCGCAGATGAACAGGCCTTTCTTCTGAGCGTTGAACCACAGCTGGCCCTGCTCCGGTCTCGAGCAGGAAGGAGGATTTCCCAGAGTCACTCGGGCCTCGGCCTCTGAAACGCAACACGAACCAACATCTGAGCGTGATGGAGAGAACAACCAAAAACTTCTACTTTATCATCATAAAATGCTTTTATAAAACACTCATCTATTACATATAGGATTTTAAATTCACAGGTTTCCACTCGTTTCTGTTCTGAGTGACTTCTTGTCCTCCTGGATTGGACGGGCAGTGACAGTGGGAGTTTAATGCTTTAAACTTTATTGACTGTAGCAATCCAGAGCAATGGGAAACACTTCAAAGATGGGACAGTGTGTGTGCGTGTGGTTGACTTCACACACGACAACTTGGACTTACAGCTTGTTATTCCCTTTAAATCGTCACATTCCTGCAGCGACCACACCTGCTGCACACGAGAGCAGCCAAACCTGAACCAGCAGCGCAGAACATACGATAAGCCTGTTTCCACACCGCTGACTGGAACCCATGCAGTCTGCACAGCATCCTGTACAGTCACTTATCATTTTGTAGCAAACGTATTGATGTGAAATGACGGCTTAATGACGGTGTTAAAGTGCTCAGCAGCAGCTCATAATAAACCAAAGTGTCAGGGCTCGATCTGTGGACGCCATGGCCGGCAGGTTTTAACTGAAGCTGCTAGAAAGTTCATCAAAATAAATAAAGTCCAGGAAACGTGAGATTAACATCATGAGGAGAGAGAAGACATGACAGGAAGAACAGCTGACAAAACAGACGACATGGAGCGAGGGACTAATGACTAACGAGGACAGGAGGGAGAGGAGCACAGGCGACAGCAGTCAAGGACAGGAAGTAACACTGAGCGTAAAGCAAGAGACATGACTGGTTATCAACATAAAACAGGAAGTGAGAACACAGCAGAGACCACAGGCACAAGACTGAACCCGACAGAGACACGAACTTAAAGAGTCAAAGAACAGAGAAAACACTGAGCTGACAACGAACACAAGGAAACAAGATACAAAAACCAAACTCAAGGAAATAAACTGACAACAGTCACATGACTAAACTAGACGAACGTGGGCCAAAACCTGAGGAAACCAAAACCACAGGAGCATGACAAAAACTCGACCTTTGACATGCTCCTGTGGTTTTTGAAGTTTGGTTTTGCATGTTTTTGAATGGTTTTGTGATTCTTAGTTTTTATGTTGTGTCACTGCATCCTCGGTTTGTAAACCAGCCACAGGGGCCCACAAGCCAGTGCACTCCTAGTGCCGGTCCCAAGCCCGGGTAAATGGTGAGGGTTGCGTCAGGAAGGGCATCTGGCGTAAAAACTTTGGAAAAAATCAAATATGCGGATTCATAACGCGACTTCCATACCGGATCGGTCGCGGCCCGGGTTAACAACGACTGCCTCCGGTGCCGTTAGCCAACAGGGTGCCAGTGGAAACTATGCTACTGTTGGCCGAAGACCAAGGAGGGGGAGCTTTAGTTCGGCCCTGCTACGTTTCATTATTTACTTCTTCAGACGTGGCCTGCTGTCTGTCGCCTGTGTTCCCAGTGATGCTTCCTGTTTTACTTTGGTAACTGCTCTCGTCTCCTGCATTGTACCTAGCTACCGGGCCACAAAGAAATGATTCTGTAATTAAAATTTTTCTTTCTTCTTTAGTCTTCCAGATCTTATTTTGAAAAACGACATTTCCGCCCTCGCCTCACTCCAACACTGGACTCTGGTACGCTGTTTCACACATCAGTGATACAGGCTAACCCCTGACAAAGGAGAGCTTTTTCAGAAAGTAACGAGCAAATGATGGGACAGCAGAGGGTGGCAGACTGCCAGCAAAAAAAAATACCAAGATTCTTACGTAAGTTACGGTTCATCACAACAGGTGATACACGCCACACCTGCTGGTTAACCAAGCTATGAAACCTTCAAAACTGCTATAATATAAAGTGTAATTGTTGCTTTCTGTTTGTTGGAACCCCCACGCCTCCACCCGGTCTGTGGAAAAGATCTCATGTATGAAACTGGTCCCTGGTACAAAAACGGTTGGGGACCACTGGTCTCTGGTTTAGTGCTGCCTGTTGCTGTTGAGTGTTCCTTTTGTCATGTCGAGTTAGGTCTAGTTTAGGTGTCTCCTCGTCTTTTGTTACTATTTAAGTTTGCACCTTTGAGCTTTTCATCAGCTTTATTAAAGCTCGCCTCCTGTTATTCACTGACCGCCTTGGACTCTGCTGTTGAGTCACCACATCTCTGCACGAACCCTGACAACCTTCAACCTGCTCCAGTTACAACACTCCAGATGTGACTTGGTGCTCAGAGATTTATGTCATAAACTCTCATCAGGGGCTCTGATGTCCAAAATGTCCAAAACTTGTGAGTGGACACTGATCGGGGACAGACGTGAGTTTGTTTTCATCATGGTGGAGCCTGACCATGTTTACACTACATTCCCACTGCAGGCCATTCTGATGTTTTTGCTGAGATCAGATTTTTTTTGTGTGGTTGTTCGAATTATATCTTAAAAGTGACGCCATCAGACTCCAGGGTGAAAGGTCTACAGCCCTGAGGGGACGCACATGCTCCATCAACGCAGTCTGCCATGCTCGTTTAGTCCATTGTTGACATTTGATCTTATCGCGTCTTGCCTCCTCCAGCGCAGAATTATGACGTCTGTCTCACTTCAATGATGGAAAAGATGAAATGTGACCTGACCGTTCAGACTGAGGTCACGTTGAAAAACATCAGATACGTATCGATTCAGGACCACATATGGAAGTGGTCTGAATCAGATTTGAAAAAATCAGATCTGTGCTGTTCAGACGGTCTTAAAAATCAGATACAGAAGAAGAAGAACATAGTTTCTTAATCCCAGACAGGGAAAATTACCAGCAACACACTCTGTGTTAGTCGTTCTACACACACTTCTACAAGCACAACACACAGCAGAACCAGAAACATGCAGTGCTGAAGGAGCTGCAGAACAAGGCAGCACATTACAAGTACCAAGGAGTACAGGGAAGGGGGTCCTGTGCCTTGCTCAAAGGCACCTCAGCAGTGCTAAGGAGATGGTGACCTGACACCTTCTCTGGTCTGGTCTTCAGTCCACCACCATATGCACTGGTCCAGTACGGGGTCTTGAATTGTTGGGTTTCAAGTAGGCCACCAGGTCCAGGCTGATCTTGAACCAGCTGCCTCAGCAACCCTCTGGTTCCCAGCCTGGTCCTCCAACGGTCTGAGCCATGATATGGGGCACGTATTAAAAAAAACTGCAGCGTGAACGTAGCCTTGGAGAATGGTCCTGATATCAGTATCTGAAGAGGAGGACGGAGGTCTACTTCCATTCTGCTCTTTTATTTCTACTGGGAAGTCGGACATTTTAATGGGAGTCTATGGTGGCTGACTCACTGATGGCAACGCCCTCTAGTGGACATTAAAGGAACAGCAAAGTTTGGTGCTTCATTGCTTTCGGCCTACAGTTTGATGCTTGGCTCAAACCCAAAGTGTAACACCTTGACGGAAATGTACAGACATGGAGGGTTTCATGCCAGCATTAACTCCAGCCCAAACAGAGATGTTCTCCTGCTGCAGGACGTGAGCGTGGGGATTTCAGCCACAGCTGGAAACATTTACCTGCCCTCCTGTCAGCAGCTGGATTCAAACTGTAAGTGGATCTGAGCATAGTCGACAGATAAACAGGGAGGTAATGAAGTGACGGTTTTCATCTCTCCTTTAACCACAAGAGATGAGTCTTCCATGACACATCAGACAGCTTCACCGGAGGGGCAGCGAGATCCCGATCCAGATTAAAACCACCACAGTTTCACCACAAAATGACAACTGAAGCCAGCTGGAGATGTCCTCTGAAAGTGTGACTGATTGTAAAATCAGAGAGTTGTGTTTTCTCTGGAAGCAGAAGACCTGAGATGTGTTGAAACGTGAAGCTGAGGTGCTGCTTGTGTGGTGCACTCTGGTATGTAAATCAAACACGCCACAGGCTGCCGACCAAGCTGACGCAGGTTTATATAAACTGTGAGTCATAAAGAGTTGGGGCTGACTGAAGGGATCAGCCCTCAGGTTTCAATCAGCTGAACTTTATTAACTGGCTGCGCGTGGCCGGGGCCTACCCTAGCAGGGGTTCACCGTGGATTGGTCACTGTTGCAGCTCCGTCCAATGAAAGACGACATCAGGAGCAAAACAACAGACCAAACCACGGCAAGATGGTGGCGCATCTGCCAAGTCTGTGGCTACAAAAACAACTACAATTACCACTTTGGGGTTCGGTGACCTCCACCAACCACTTCAGCTCCAGCGTCCAACCACATCCGTCCTGACTCATAATGCAGTCAATGGTCAAATTCTTTCCCTGTGTTCCTGAGTTACAGGGTTGAATATTGTCCACAAAATATTATCATGTCCGAGTGAAACTGATCTTTGAACTCCTGGATAGAAAATGTCCTCTGTTCTTCATTTCATCCCATTAGAACTTTGTGTGAAACGTAATTAACGTCAAAATTCTTGTCTTAAGCGGAGGACTTCGAGTATTTAGAGATCTTTCGTAAATGTGGCTGTGGTAGTCCTGACCATGAAGGTGAAGCTGTTTACATTCCTGCCCTCATCTGTGACCACAAGCTCTAAACAGTGACTAAAAGAACGAGATCCAGGGCAGGAGCAGTGGAAATGAGCTTCCTTTAAAGGGTTTCTGGGCTCAACCTTATGAAACATGTTAGCCCGATTCTGGTTCAGTCTGGAGAAAGTAGGGCATCTCTTGGGGTCAGGAATGGACATGAGCTCCAGGGATTATCTCACATGGACTGGTGCCAGGGTCTACCCATGTTCTCACCTGACATCAGCTGGGATAGACTACTGTAGTTGAGCAAGATCAATTCAGTTCAATTCAATTCAATTCAATTTTATTTATATAGCGCCAATTCACAACAAAAGTCGCCTCGAGGCGCTCCACACTGTAGGGTAAAGATAAAACAGTGTTAAAAGGAAAACCCCAACAATCCGACGATCCCCTATGAGCAAGCGCTTGGCAACGGTGGGAAGGAAAAACTCCCTTTTAACAGGAAGAAACCTCCGGCAGAACCAGGCTCAGGGAGGGGCAGCCATCTGCCTCGACAGGTTGGGGGTGAAGGAACAGAGAAGACAGAAAGGAGAGCAGAGAGAGACACACGCTATGGGAGAGAGAAAACAACATTTAATGGCATGCAGCAGTAACTAATAAATGCATGGGGAGTGAAAAGAGGTGGATAGAGTAGAAATGCCCAGCATAAGAGGCCCCCCAGCAGTCTAAACCTATTGCAGCATAACTATAAGTTTTATCAAAAAGGAAAGTTTTAAGTCTAATCTTAAAAGTAGAGAGGGTGTCTGCTTTCCGAATACAAACTGGGAGCTGGTTCCACAGGAGACGGGCCTGATAGCTGAAGGCTCTGCCTCCCATTCTACTTTTA
>VUQH01080706.1:0-19302 GCA_015106775.1 Etroplus canarensis | reverse complement strand
GCCGGGGAAGAGGACATCGAGGGCGGGGTGTTGTGCTGTGCCGGAGGCGGGCCCTGGCTGGCCGGCATTACCCTTGTATATGGCACCAGGTCCTGGGGAACGCTATTTCGTTTCACTGTGTATTTATATGTAGTTGAAATGACAATAAAGCAATATTCCAATATTCCAATTCCAACAACCAGAGGAAAAAAATGAAGTGAAACTGAAATGAATAGGAATGATTTTTTTTAGGTAAAGTTACACATACAAGTGGAAGGTCCCTAGTACGATTCCATGTGGGGACACAAACCCCTCTCACCATGGAGGGTTGCACCAGAAAGGGCATCCCTCGTAAAATCTCTGCCAAATTACCAGCTCGGATTAATCCGCTGTGGCAACCCACTGGGGAAAATACAACGGAGCAGCTGAAGGTACATTTTTTAGATAAAAGGAAAACAAGTTTGCTATAGCGCTGATGATAAGCACTTTTATCCGAGTAAAATTAAACATGGATTCTTTTTACTGTTAGTCACTGATAAAATTTTGGGATACAGGGCTTGCATTTGTGCGTGGTGTGGGGTACACACCCAACTGCACTTTTTTCATCAGCAATGATGACTTTGACATCAAAAGCTCAAGTCTCCAAATCATTCCAAACCATACATCAGAGCAGGTCTCACTGCTGTCTTGGAAACCTTCTCTTTCATGCTTACTGCTATCTTTCTGCCAACAATCACCCCTGAAACACGTCTCCACCAATGTTGCCTCTAAGCTGCGCACTGCTCCTGTGTCCTCCACGCGCAGCAAATCTATGCAGCATGCATACAAGCGTGCAGTTTAGAGGGAACGTTGGTCTCCACCCACTCCACCCTGTCTGCACTCTCTTCTTCGCCTCTCTTGGGCACTCTCCATTGCGTTGGATGAGTAACCCCAGGTATTTAAACTCGTCCACATTCACAACCTCCCTCTTTCTTCTTCTTCTTAAAAAAAAAAAATGTGGGCAGCAGTGGCTCAGTCCATTGGGACTTGGACTGGGAATCAGAGAGTCACTGAGGGGAAGCCGGTTCAAGACTCATCTAGACCACCTGGAAAAGCCGGAACAAGGAAGAACTTAGCGAGCGCTGGTTCGAGGCCCATATGGACCACTATATATGGTGGATGGACTGGAAGCTGGAGAGGTGACAGTCCATCCCCTGGGCACTGCCGAGGTGCCCTTGAGCGAGGCACCAAACCCCCACATTGCTCCCCGGCGCCCTCACGGGCTTCCTTCCTCACTCTGTCACCTCTCCATGCATGTCTACTGTGTTTGTTTGTGTGTTTAATTAATAAAAACCTGCATGTATAACATAAAAAACAGAGTGGAGGATTTGAAATTTCCCCCATTGTGAGGACAAATAAAGAACTGTTTTTTCTTTTTCTCACACACATATGTCTTGCATCCCGAAGGAACGCTATCTCGTTTCACTCTGTATTTATATGTCGTTGAAATGACAATAAAGTAAACTAATCTAATCTAATCTAATCTAATTCTACCGACTTTTCATTTCTCCTCTCTCCAGTGCATACCTCCACCTCTCCAGACTCTTTTCCACCTGCTCCCTACTCTCATCATAGTTTTCTGTCAACCCATCCATCACCAATTCAAACAAGGGGCTCACAGAAGTTTTCATGTCTGAAAAGAGAAGCCATGCGTGAAAGTGCCTTAAATCTGCATTTTATTTGTAGGCCGCCAGGGGGAGACATGTGTGGCTGCAGCCAGATTTCTGGCCCAACAAAAGTTTCTGGGAAAACTTGCTTGCTCTGTAACCTCTGTAAACAGTTTCCTGATAACTTTATGAGCTCAGTCACGGGTTTTCAAGTGAGGGTATTCTTATTCGCTATCAACTTGTCAAATATAAGTCATTAGGTAAAGAGTGTGCTGTTTCACAGTCAGATCAGCTCCTTGCTTGTCACACTGGGTTTTAAAACACCGAGATGATGACAGCGAAAACAATAGAGGTTTCATAACGGGACTTCACAAACCAGTGGGTGATGTCACAGTAAGCTACGGCCATTTGTTTATACTGTTGTTGTCATACTGGTGACGGGGGAAAAAATTACGTGGTAGATAAAAACCCTGTTTCCATTAGAGAAATGCTTTCATAGAGTAAATATATTAAATGTCTGAAAAGAACAGAAAAACAGGCTGAAAAAATCTTGTAAAAAAAAAAAAATTGTTACAAATGAGTTGAAATTGGAAATGGTGCTGATAAACAGACATCTAAGGTAGATAAATATACATTTGAATGTTCGTTTGATCTTTTTTAAAACTCCAAAACTAATACATGTTTTTTTTAAAAACTTTTTTCTTTTCCTTCTGCAAACAAGAATCTGTCCATCTGTCTGCAACAAAACTCTATAGGATAATGAAGTGCAATGTGCAGACACAGCTTTATACTCTGAATTAATTTTCTTCCAGGTGAAGCTTGGAGAAAGGGGGAAAAAAAGAGGAGAAATTCATATCCTTGAGAACCATATATTCTTTTATCCCCCCCGAAACAGCCTCTCCAGATGCAACAAGTGCCTCACTCAACAAAGAACCCTCTTGAAACCTTATTTCATGGAGCACTGTGGCATCTGCAGCATCACACAGTGGGAGCAGGCTTGCTCCTGGAATACATGATGCATAATAGGCTGTACCCAAGCATAATTACACTGACATTTCGTGCAAATAGCCCAAACCTCTGTAATTGCTTGTTGTATTCAATTTTAATAATTAGGGGGAGAGTCTTTATGAGAGTGCTGTCGTTTTATGTATGCTGTTCCATTTATCTTTCCTGAGAATATCTACCAATTCCATTTAATTGGTTCATGACCGTGTTTGTCCATCATTTTTCACCTTATCCTAGAGTAAAATAAGGTTGTGACCTTATTTTACTCAGATCATGTAATGTAAAGACTTTAAGACGTGTCCCCGATGAACATTGTTTTTTAACATCTCTATCGTTGCCTGCTGCTCCTTTTCTTTCTTCATCAGCCGAATTCTTTCCATCTCACACCTTCATGTCCTGCTGTCTTACCCCTCTACCTGTAACAGCTGCAGTTTCCAGATGTTCAATAATACCTCAGTAAAGGCTAATAAAGCAAAGTAAGGAAAGAACAGTTGGGAAAAAACCCAATCAGTAGTAGCTTTTTATTTAAGCTACTCCAGTTATGGGGTATTTCTGATGGCAGCTTCATCAGGAGGACATATGCAAGCAATTGTGTTTTAAAGCACTCTCGCCTCACAGCAAAAGGGTCCAGGTTCGAATCCAGCAGCTGGCCAGCTTGGGCCCTTCTGTGTGGAGTTTGCATGCTCTCCCTGTGCTTGCGTGGGTTCTCTCCGGGCGCTTCCTCCCACAGTCCGAAGACATGCAAAGGGGCTAGGTTAATTGGCAATTCTAAATTGACCATAGGTGTGAATGTGAACGTGAATGGTTGTCTGTCTCTGTGTTGGCTCTGTGACAGACTGGCGACTTGTCCGGGGTGTGCCCCGCCTTTCACCCTGCGACAGCTGGGACCTGTGACCCTGAATTGGATAAGCAGAAGAAAATGAACGGATGAATCAGAAATGTAAAATACATTCAGTGTCATATCACGTGTCAGATATGCAACCCATGGATCAGAACTGGCTTGCCCGCTGGATGACGTTGCAAAGTGTAAAAATTGCAGAGATAGTTGGATGTGATTTTGCTTTTTGAATTATTCATTTTGTCCAAGAGAGAGGACTGAATTGTTATCAGTTTTATCTTACTGACAAAGACATTAACCGTACTCTGCCATATCACACACAAGTAAGGTGGTTAAGCCAGCGAACCTTATTAATGCTTTTCCAAAGATGCTGAGAGCCCAAACTGGCCTATGGTATGCTGCTCCTGGAGCCGCTGAATATACCAATGCTCCAACGGTCAGCTGCTGCTCTCAGGCGACCAGCTGCCGCTTTTATGGTCAGCCACTGCTTTTGGGCAGTCAGCTGCTACTCAGAACAAAGTCAGAACAGCAGCGTGCAGTCCCAGCAGCATCGGCTGACCATTGTAGCTATTTGCCACAACCCCAGGAGCGCCAAACCATTGTCTACTTTTGGATCTCGGCGCTGCTCTGCATTTCTTTGATGTGGCAGTTGAATTTCTTTGTAATGTCTGTATGTAGAAAAGCTGGGGCACATTGTTTTTCCTTTAAACATCTGTTTCGTAAATGGTTGGACTCTATGTGACTGTTTTTAGTCTTTTCTCTAAAAAAAGCTAAAGCTGGAGGTAATATTTTATATTTTAGTATGCAAAGACTGTACTGGTGCAGCTCACATAACCTTCAAGTGTTGTCATTTATGATCCCAGCCATGTAATAATTTCTGCCTCTGTGATATTTTTTAGTAATAAAAAAATGCTTCCTGCCATTTTTGTCAAGAATTTGTCGATTTACCTCTTTAACAACTTTCTATACTTTTAATTTTCTCACTGATGTGGATAGGATGATGGAAAATGGTGAAGAAGTATGTGGATGTTTAATTCTTTTAGGCTCTGATTTTAGTGTAATTTGATGGTAATTACGCCAGAATTAGGCATCAAATTTTGACAGTTGCAATTTTAATGGATTTCAGTCATTTGAATATTTTTGACACAACATATTTTAAATATTACACATCTACAAACCAAAAGTAGAAGACGTTTTAGCAGCTAGCTGGTCTGGAGCATTCAGGCGTGTGTTAACACAATGTCAGTCTTCTCAGTGGTTGACCTCCCAGAAAAACTGACCCCAATGTCAGACCATGCAATGCCTAGATAAACTGCAAAATACCCAAGAGCTACATGTCATACTCTATAGGCCTCAGTTAGCATGTTAAAATTCATGACAAAATAATTAGAAAAAAATGTAACACGTTTGGCTTATTTGGTATGGTTGCCAGGAAAAAAGCCTCTTCTCTTTAAAAATGAACATGGCAGCATGGCTTAAGTTTGCAGAGTTGCTTTGGACCACAAGACTTCTGGAACAATGTTCTTTTGGACAGACAAAGCCAAAATGTATGCTGTTTGGTTTTCACCAAATACCTCATATCAAGTGCCAAGCACGGTGGAGGAGGGGTGATGATTTGGGCTAGTTTTGCAGCCAATGGATCTGGGCACCTCACAGTCATGGAGTCAACCACGAACTCCTCTGTACACCGAAGTATTCTAGAGTCATATATGAGTCCATCTGTCTGACGGCTAAAGTTTGGCCAAAACTGGGTCATGCAACAGTACAGTGAACAGACAGAATGGCTCAAAAGGGATCAAGGTGTTGCAATGGCCCAGCTATAGTCCAAGCCTCAACCTGATTGAAATGTCTTGGTGGGATCTCTGGTGGGAACTGAAGACACACTGAAAAGAAGAGTTGGCCAAAATTCCTCCACAGTGATGTGGGAGACTGATAAAGACGTACAAAAAATGATTACTTTAAGTTACTGCTGCAGAAGGCAGTTCTTCAAGCTACAGAATCATGGAGTGCACTTAGCTTCTCACGGGACTGCATAGTCCTGTGAACACTCCTCTGCACATGAATATGTCTGCACTGGTACATTTATTGAATGCAGTTCCCTACCAAGCTTACTAGTATTACCTGATAACTCATCACTCCACCCTCTTGTCCAGATATGGAGACATCTGCCTCGGAAAAATCAATTTGTGTCGATTAGCCAAAAAGCTAACTTTGAGGCTTTAAAACCAGTGGGTGATGTCACGGTGGCCACTTCCATCTTTTACACAGACAACAGAGAAACCCAGCGAAGATCAGAAGTAAAACTAACTGAAATGTAAGAACCTAACAAGAACCTAATATCATGGCACATGTTCACATAGGCGTTTGGTGTACGCCAGAATTTCTGGTGTATGTTTCATTTAAGCCATTATTCAAAAGCTGTATTTATTTTTTTGCTTTCTATATAATACATGATTATCATATAGAATATGGCAAATATGAACAATGAAGCCCTTCTCTACTACTGCTGATGGCCTACCTGCACAATGAGAGCTTGGTTTAACTTGCATTTAAGGCTTTTGTGAAATATCAATGCCATAAATAATACGTTTCATCATCAGTAACTATTAGAAAAATGAATAATGGGAAATGGAAAAGTATTTGAAGGACAGGCTGAATGAAAAAAGTTATACTTAGAGCAGAGAAACTGGCCGGGAGACAAGGAGGTGTGGCACTGGTAGAATATAATTGTCATGGTCTGCACCTTAGTTTGGGTTTTTTGTGTTTAACTTTGAGTTCTGTTATTCTGTTTTGCCCCATGCCTTGTCTGTTTTTCCCTGTTAGTGGTCTTCGTCTCTGTCTGCGTCTGGTCTCGCATTGTTTTGGTATTCTGTCGTGTCCCTCTTTTATTCCCCCCGTCTTGAGTGTGTTCGTTACGCCCCTGTCTTCTTGTCGTTCATTCATTGGTTCTCTGGGTTGTGTTTCCCCTGCCCTGATTATCCCAGCCGTGCCCTGTCCACTTGCCGTGTGCTCATTGGTTTGTCTTTGTCTTTTTAAGTCCCGTCCTCTGTGCTGTTCGTTGTCTCGTCATTCTGGTTGTGTCTCCCTGTCAGTCCTTTTCATGTTTCCAGGTTGCCAGGTTTTCGCGTTGTCTGCATCACGTTTGGATTTTGGTTCATGGACCCTTGTTTATTATTATTTTGAAAATAAAGCCACTTTTTTCACACCACGTCGGCTTAGCGGTCCTGCATTTGGGTCCACACCACACCCACGGCGATGCCACGCCGTAACAATAATGCTCAGGGAGCATGGGGACATTTGGTAATAAAGATGTTATCTCTGTAAATGTTATTCATGTAATTCATGAAATTTCACTTCTATCACTACAATTTGATACTTGCTGAGCTAAAGTTTGTTTCTACATGACAAACATGACTTTGGTTAATTAAGCCAAATAGCTGGCTTTGAACTGCGTGATCACATTTTAGCTCCATGCTGTAAAATTCCACATCTGGATATTAGGTTCTAACTGCAGCCAGAGCCACCGGTAAAGACTTTTTATAATAAAATAACGCGCCTGATTCCAAGAGTCACTCAGTGCAAAGTGACCTGACTCATTCTGTTTTATAGGTGAAATGGCGTTTTTTTTTAAAAAAAATCTCATAACTATGAGTGACATAAAGATTATATGACTTGTTAGGAGCCATTTCTGCTGTGCAGTTCTGGAAGAATGGTGGAGGACGAGAAGGTTGAGAGACTGGAATGAAGAGGAAAAATGAGAAGAGGAGGTGTGAACCTCTGGTGACAGCGGGGGGAAGTCTTTTATTTATACGGTCCTGTGCTGCTTGCCCAAATGTGGGATAATGGGTCATTCCCACAGCACAAGCATCCAGGGGTGGGCTCACAGATCATCACTTCCACATGGCTGGACAATGAATTAGAAAGAGAGGGTGTGATATGGGTGGAGGGGAAAAGACAAGGGCGAGTAAGTTAATGGATGTCACTCTGTGGTCATGTACATTAAAAAATTACCAGTGGTTCATTGGTCTGGTACCAAGTAGATTTAAATCAGCTATTTTATTTTGCTTTTCTGTGCACATCATAAAATGAGTTATCTTTCCTTTTAAAATTCAGTTTAGAGAATTCTTTTGTTCTTCTTATTCTGGCAGCCGCCTTTAGATGTCCCCACAGCAGATCAACTGCCTCCACCTCACCCCTGTCCCTCGCATCCTCTTGTGAAAGTAAAATCCCAATGATCTTCGCTGTCCTCCCTCTCTGCAGTAACTCCCAGTCCAGTGCTTTGCATCGACCAAACCAGACAGAGCCACAGTTGGTCAGTGTGCTCTGTACGGTGCCTCTGTAGAAAGTGGTGAGAATTGGGAGGGATTGCTGTGCTCTCTTCACAAAGGCTGCAGGGTTAAGGGACAGGGTCAGATATGCATGTAGATGTGCAACCTCCGTTCCAGCAAGGCTGGACGGCTGCGCAAAATATAAATAAAAGCAAAATGCAATGATTTGCAAGTCTCATATAAACCACCATTTTAATCACAAAAGAACACAGGAAACATTAAATGCTGAAAGCGAGACATTTCACTATTTCATGAAAAATTTCAATTTCATTTTGAATTTGATGGCAGGAAGGCATCTCAAATAGGTTGGGGCAGGGCCATGTTTACCACTGTGCAGCATCCCCTCTTCTTTTTGCAACAGCCCATAAATATCCTGGATCTGAGGAGACCAGCTGCTGGACCTTTGGGAGAGGAATGTTGTCCCAGTCTTTTTTGATATAGGATTCCGGTTGCTCAACAGTCCTGGATCATCATTGTCATATTTTCCATTTCATGACGTGCCAAATGCTTTCAGTTGGTGAAAGGTCTGGACTGCAGGGAGGCCAGTCCAGCACCCGGACTCCACTAGAAAGCCATGCTATTGTAATAGCTGCAGTATGCATTTTAGCATTGTCTTGCCGAATTAGGCAAGGCCTTCTGTGAAAAAGACATGGTCTGGAGGTGAGCACATGTTGCTCTGAAGCCTGTGTGTACACACACACCTTTTCAGATATGCAAGTTGCCACTGCCAATAGGGACTAATGCATCCCGCTCTTAACGTGCTCTTTTTATACCCAATCACATTACTGACCTGTTGCCGGCTAACTTCATTAGCTGCAGCATGTTCCTCCAGCTGTCTCTTTCTAGGTACCGCTTACTTTTCCAGCCTTTTGTTGCCCTTTAACTAAAAACAGCAACCAAAAACAATAGAAATAAACAAAACAACAGAAGACAAAAAGAAATATTTTTGACTGGTGTTTTGTATTCTATTATATTATTTCTACTAGGGCTGTCAAACGATTCATATTTTAAATCAGAGTAATCACAGGGCTGCTGTGGATTAATTTAGATTAATCATGATTAATAACTCGCGTTGATGTGGTACTTTGAGCAGGAAGTGCTTCCGTGAAACAAAAACTCCTTCCGGCAGAGCCTGAAAACCACTGTGTGTCGGTGGATTGTTCCGTCCTGGGGGTTTTTTGTACTCAAACTTCCGCTCCGAGAGGGCCAGTATGATCCATCTTGATCGAGCTGATTCTGCGTTGGTGCACCAATCCCCGCCAGTGAGTGGAACTGTGGGATTTTGACTCATTGCGTTCAAAATTTTGATCAAATTAATCATGCAAATTAATTGATCTGGATTAACACGTTAAGGATTTCCACTCTATTCTGATCCTGTTTAAAATGCTGTAAAATTTGTTCTACTGTATATACTACAAGGTTGTCTGGAGTTTTTTCCCCGGCGTGCAGCCTTTCACTAATTTTGCACTCTCTCACGTTAACACATTATCATAAACTTTCAGTGCAGTAGAGAAGTTGTAGTCTGGTATTGTCGAGTTAATTTGTCCTCCAAATGGACTGGGCTCTGCCGTGCAGAGAGACAAGGGGGACGAAAGCAGGAGAGAGAACTGTTCATGCTGAGAGTGACCACGCAATTTCTCTCCATCCATGGTTACGCCTCAGTAGTGTACTTCACAACCATAATGCACTGCAGGCCTGGAGACACACACACCTCTTTGGACCATTATGCTATACTTCTTCACTGAGTCACGCACATGACATCCTGAGTGTTCCGTCTGGACCGGAGTCAAGGTGTGCCCCACATGCACACATACACACACACACACACGCAAAACATACATCACATGGCTCCTCACATTTCAAACTTGCCATCAGACACTGTCACCCTCCACGCTGTGTGTCCTGCTGAGGCCTCTGTCAGCCGTGACTGACAGGATGACAGGGGGACGCTGTTATGATTCATGCCTGGGCTGGTGGCCTCACAGCTGGGTACCTCCAGCACCACACCTGGGTACCCCGGCTGCCAGCCAACCCAGGCCCTGACAAGACAGAAAGACGGGCGTCACTCACAAAGAGATGCTGAAAATTCAAGAAGAGATTATTCAAGTTGGAAGGAGGATGCTGAATATGTATGTGACAGACTTAAGTAGCTCTTAAGGTGAAACCTGCGTTTTAAGGGGCGGGAGAGTGAAAAACACAAAGGCAGAATAAGGAAACAACTGAAAAGTTTGAGGAAGGAATTTGGTCTGAGGCAACAGAGCCTTTGGTTCGGATTGTGAGATTAGAGCAATGATCAATAAATCTAGTAGTTCAGCTTTAATGATTTATAAACACAGATAGCTGCTGCTGCAGCTTTCTACAATTGAATTTTGACCAGTAATAGGTCTTCAAACTGTATTTAGTGTCTGTCTCATTGGCATACAAATGCAACACAGTCCGACATTCTTCTGTTCCAGAGAATCTCTGAGGGGCATTTTAGATGATGAATTCCTCACAGTAGCTTGCCTTATGGTCAGTCATATCGGTTGTTTTATCAGTTCCAATGTTGGAACTGCACACTATATTTCAAACATTTTCACTGCTTTATACTAAGAAAAAAATGCCGTTATAATAAAACAAAGTCATTTTACCTTGAGAAATACGGGAGTTGTTTGTCTGTTACTCCTAGATATCCCACCATCAAATGTAAGTGGTATTATTGCAAAGTGGAAGCACTTAGGATCCCCAACAACTCATCCGCAATCGCGTAAAGTTACAGAGCACTGTTGTCAAGTTCTGAGGTGCATAGTTGCCACCACTCTGCTGACTCAATAACTGCAGGGTTCCAAACTTCCTCTTACATAAACATCAGCACAAACATTGTGTGTTAGGAGCTTCATGGCATGGGTTTCTATGGCTGAGCAGCTGTGTGCTAGCCTTACATCGTCAAGCACTGGAAAGAGTGGTGCAACGCATGCCACCACTGGACTGTGGATCAGTGGAAACAAACTGTAAAGTTTGGTGGAGGAGGAATAATGCTACACATTTGTTTTTCCTGGGGTTGGCCTGGGTGTCTTAGTTCCAGTGAAGGGAAATCCTAATGCCTCAAGATTACCAGGACATTTTGGACAATTCCGTGCTTCCAACTTTGAGGGAACGGTTTGGGGAATGTCTCTTTTTCCAGCTTGGCATGGTTGGATGAGCTCGGTGTGGAGGAACGTGACTGGCCCGCACAAGACCATGACTTCAACCCCATCCAATATTCTTAGAAAGAACTAGAATGGAGATTGCGAGCCAGTCCCCCCTGACCAACATCGGTGTCTGACCTCACAAATGCTCTTCTGGATGAATGGACAAATGTTCCCACAGATACTCCAAAATCTCCTAGAAAGCCTTCCCAGAAGAGTGGAAGCTGCTTTAGCTGCAAAGGGGGGGGGACCAACTCTACATTAACACTAATAGATTTGGAATGGGATGTCATAAAAGCTCCTGAAGGTGTAACCATGAAAGTCAGAACATTTCTAAAATTAAAACTTCCAGAAATGCACGTGTCTTCTGCCTAAAACAGAAAGCTCCAGTAACAAAATTCTGCTTCGTGACAATCACAATGCCTCTTCTATAACTGCTTCACATCCTTTTGCTAGTTTTCAATGTGGAGCACGTGTGACATTTCTGTTGGTCTATTTTGCCCAGTTTTCCTCTCTACACGTTGCCGGATGCATTGGAAAAGAGAAAAATTGATGTTTAAATTACTGTTTTAGTTCCCGAGCTTATTACCTGTGTGTCTTGGGTCGAAAACACTCATAATCAGCACAAATATGAGAATACCCCGAGAGAGAAGCAGACCAAACACAGCAAATTGCCAGCTGACTGTCCACTCCTTCTGTATGTACACATAATCCATATATCGCCGTCAGCCAAGAAACCCACGGCTGCGAGCTCATTAATTTTCGATGAGCAGAGACATGTTGGCAAATGTGGAACACGGTCACCTTGTTTACCGAGAAGAAAAGTTTTGGGTGACTTCACCCATCAGCGGCTAATCACAGAGCAGCTGAATGTACAGTGAGAGACGAGCCCTGACCCTCCGACAGACACCAGGCCGAGCGCCCAGGCCTCAGATGCTGCTAATCTAATCACCTCGTCCACATGGCAGCTCACCTCCCCTCACCTCATCTAGCACCAACATAAACACACACGCACACACACCCACACACACACACACACACTCGAGGACTTGTTGTGCCCCATCTGGGAGTGGAGCCACCCAGACACCCAGACACAGTTCACTGGAGCAGGGACCAACCCAGCACCTGCTGCCTGGCTGGGATAACCACAAACACCAATCTGTCTGAGAGGCTTTTCAAAGCGAATCTTCTCCCTCATGAAATGACCTTCACTCATGTATTCGCTGCCTTCATTTGTCCTCTACGTCCAGTTTGGCTCGTTCCTCTGGGACATATCCCTCATTTCCTGTCTGTTTTCCTTCACTTGCCATTATTGTTCCCTCTTAAATGTTTTACTGGTGGAATACAAGTAGATTCATTGCTCCTATTCCCTCATTTCTGGGAGTTTCTAATAAGCAGAGGGATTATATATCATTATAAATATTGCATTAAAACAGGCTTGTGCAGATGGGATTTTTTTTTTTACTTGTGCTTGTATTGCAATGATTATGTGCAGCTGTGGGTACAGCAAAACAAAGCATGTAATCTAGCTTCTGTCAGCATATTCCCCGTGTGTTTATTTGATATGTTTTCTTTATACCGTTTTTAAAGTTATGCTAATTTCGGGCTGCTTATTTTCATTCCTGGACTCTAGCAGACTAGCTTTGCATGACTCACAGCTTAAACTGATCCTAACTGTTTGTGTTAGCACCGCTTCCTTTAAAGCCACTCTCACTATAAGCCAGCTTTCTTTTTATTGGCAGCTGCTTGAAAACAACAGGTTTGAACAGCAGATGGGCGGAGCTTCTGTGCCCACACTTAGAGCTGCGTCAGAGGGCTTCAAATGTAATCAGGAACTCACTTTTGGAGCTTACAGTTTCATAGAGGGCACTTACGAGATAATCCAGAATGAATGGGGCCCTATGGAGCTTTAGGTCAATAATGTGCATTTTATGAGGTAAACATTTTTCTTTGATATTTTTTGATAGAAGGGTTTCAGACAATAAACAGCAGCAATTTTACTTTTTTTTTTGGAATGTATTAAAATGTCTTTTTATTAGTATAAGGAACTTCCACCATGCAAATACCAAATTTGGTCCTTGTTTAAAGAGAACAAGTCTTTATTGTCCTGTTCGAACAGGTGATTGCACGGGTGTGTGGGGTCCTTGCAGATACTGGTTGCTCTCCTGAGGCAACTGGTGAATAGATTTCTCCCATTGCTGGGAACTGATTCCCAGTAATCCTCTGAAGAGCCTTCCTGTCTGATGTACACCCCTAGTGTCTAGTTATTTGGGAACTGGTGCCATGAAAGGAGTGTTTCTTGTCTTAAATCCTTAACAGGACCGATCAGCATGCTTTGGCAGAACATGCAGTGCTGTGAAGAAGAACGCTTTCACAGGACTCTACGCAGTTGTGTGAAAAACTAAGTGCACTCCGTCACTCGGTGTTTTATAGAACCAAGCAACACTTGAAGTCATGGTTCTTGGTGTGACTTTATCAGTCTCTCTCATCATTGTGGAGGGATTTTGTCTCACTCTTCTTCACAATGTTGCTTCAATTCATTGAAGTTTGTGGTCATTCATTTATTTCACCTCTCTTAAAGGTCCCACCAAAGGACTTCAGGTGGGGTTGAGGCTTGGACTTTGCCACTGCAGCATCTTGATTCGTTTCTTTCAGTCATTCTGTTACAGATTTGTTGTTGTGCTTGGGACCCAGTTTCAGCTAAGCTTTAGCCTTCAGGCAGGTGGCCTCACATTTGACTCTAGAATAGTTTGGCACACAAAGAAGCTCATTGTTGACTGAATGACTGCGAGGTGCGCAGGTCCTGTGGCTGTAAAACAAGCCCAAATCATCACCCATCCACCACCGTGCTTGACAGTCAGTATGAGGCGTTTGTGCTGATATGCTCTTTTTGGTTTTTGTATATCGTGGCCAAACATCTTCACTTTGGTCTTGTATGTCCAGAGGACATTGTTCCAGAAGTCTCGTGATTTGTTCAGATGCAACTCTGCTAGCATAAGCCATGTTAGCATGTTCTTTTTAGCGAAAAGAAGCTGTCTCCTGGCAACTGTTCCAAATAAGCCACTCTTGTCCAGACTCTTTAATTATACTGTCATGAACTTTAATCTTTAACATGCTTACTGAGGCCTGTTTTATTATTTACTATTTCTCTTAGCATTGCACAGTCTGACCTTGGGTTGAATTTGCTGGGGTGTCCACTCCTGGGAAGATGCTCCAAACCAGTAAACTGACAAAACGTTTGCTTTTCTAGAAGTGCTCCAACCAGCTGATGATCAGGTAGTCAGGTGCATTTGATTAGTAGCACCTCACTGCTCCTTACCCTCTTAGTAGTAAGGGTGTACTTTTTTCACCTGACTTCATTGAGTCCTGTGAAAACTTTTTTTTCACATAAGTGCCGTTTTATTTTAGTTTGGATACAATACTGATAAACGTACTGGTGAAAATTATAAAGGCTGTTTTTGTCTGGAAGCAGTTTTAATTAAATATTTTAGCTATTTGGCTCCATTCGTGCCTTTCCATTGCAACTTCTACTCCACTGCACCACCAGCTCCTTGGCAGCCAGATTTATTTGCGAATGGAACAAGAGCAGTCTGAGACTGCCAAGGATCAGCAGCCCTATCCAAAAGTTAGTCACTTCTAAGATGGGTCAAATCCCACCACTGGTAGAATCTTTGTGCCAGTCTGTCTGTAACTTCTTGTGTAATCCTGCTAACAAAAAAACAAAATGAACCATAAAGATAACCTCCTTGGCAGAGTTAATAATAGGATGTGAAATGTCTGTCCAATACTGACCCTGACCACACACACACCTGAGACCGCCATGGAAGGAATATCTGCTCTTCTCTGACATTATACAAGACAAAGAAAAAACAGCCTGAACTCATGATTAAAGCAGTCAAAGGTCTGAGTTTTTGATTCACATTATTTACCTGTATGTAAATAAGAACAACCTCCAGATCTTAAAAACGCAGCAATGTGAAAGTTGCTTTATCAAGCATAAGGTAACTTCCCGCTCCAGAAAGCCAGTGGTCAAAACGCTAATGTGTGAAGCTTCAAATGTGGAGGCCAAACCCAAAAGGTGATATTACAGTGATTACGCCCAACGTACACTGACGTAATCCATTGCAATGAACCAGAAAATAAGGAAAGGCATCATTTTTAAAATTGCCATTGACTTTCTGAGCTCCTTGATGAGGAGATTTCACCCAAATATGGTTGTAAAAAGCCTTGTTTTATAGCACACATTCTGACTTGTCATAGCAATGAAAACATGTGTTACTTGTAACATTAACTCACAACTAAATGCAATCCAGAAACCATTCCTTCTATTATTCACAGATGTTCTTTTGCATCTGTCACTTTAAAATGTCTTAGTTCAAAACGGGGTTCCACCACCATACCCCCCTTTCGCCTCAGGAGTCTGCAAAGGCTGGTGCCTGCACATAGCTGCATCTAAAGCACATTTTATATCAAACGCAGTGTCATGGTCCCCGATCTGACTGGTGCGAAGGTTCTAGCTTTTCCTCTCCCCTCTCTCCTTGTCTATATGGTTGCTGTGCTAACTGTGCTTAATTGCAGGAGCAGGTGTGTCCCGTCTATGCTGCCCCTTGCACACCAGGTCGCTGCTGGGTGGATCTGGCATGGGGGTATTTAGGTCCACCCAAAATGCCCAATCATTGCTAGAATGTTTTACTAGCACTTGCAGTAAGCTTCATGCCAAAACCCCTAGCAGCGATACCTTATCATTGTCACTTCGCCTTGTTCCCTGCCAACCCCTGATGCTCTGCCTCTGCTCTTCTAGGCCCAGCCTGGCACTGGACCCTTTTGGACCCCGTGGATACCTGCTGGATCTCTTACAGATTTTACCTATCCCCGAGGAACAGTGGCTTTGGACTTTTAACGAACTCTTGAGGGTGCAAGAGAGCAGAGCCTGCGCTTCACCTGCACTCCTCTGGATTTGTACAGCACTCGCCACTTCTGCGCCGCTGAACCGCCGCCTGCACGTTCAGTCCTTCCTCCGAGCCAGCCGTGACAAGCAGCATGTGTGACAAAATTATACCAATGTTTTGAACTGACGTTGTCCTCATCAACTGACATATTTATCATGTGTTCACATGGTGACACCGTAGCCAGCTCCAGTCACTCATTAAGTCAAGGAGATGCTGCAAAATGCACATATTTGGTCAAACCTATATTTAAAGTGTGATTAAGTAATTAAAAATGGCCTTTCAAACATAAAGTGGTCAATGCCAACTCACAAAGACTGGCCCAACTCTGCAGTTCGTCCTAAAGCTCATTGTTATTTACTGTTTTTAGCTCAGTAACCCAGCCACAGGGGCCCACAAGCAAGTGCAGTCATAGTGTTGGCCCCAAGCCCGGGTGAATGGGGAGGGTTGCGACAGGAAGGGCATCCGACATACCGGATTGGGTTAACAACGACCACCTCCTGTGCCGTTAGCCAACAGGGTGCTGGAAAGGAAACTACGCTACTGCTGGCCGAAGACCAAGGAGGTGGGAGAGGGGGAAGGAGTGTTAGGAGGCAGAGAGAGAGAGAAGGAAAGGTAAGGAGGGTGGAGGTGAGAGTAGAGACTTTAAATGTAGGGATTATGCATGGATGTAGTGAAGGAGGACATGCAGGGGGTTGGTGTGAGGGAAGAGGATGCAAGGGATAGGATGAGATGGAGGCAGATGATCCATTGTGGCGACCCCTAATGGGAGCAGCAAGAAAAATAAGAATTTTTGCTGAATCTCACTGCCTTATTCATAGTTTTGAGCCACACTGGCCAACATGCTCCATTTGTTTCCAGCCACCAATATTTAAGAGACACAAGATTTGCAAACAAACAAGTCATGGGTGCTCGCTATCGACATGCATTACCTGCTGGAGGACTTTAATCACCCATTACAAAGTCCCAGCTAGCGCGTCACTTTGTTGATCTTTACTTACAGTGTATTTCCTGGGAAATCCCTTTTCTTACAATGCGAACAAATAAACACAGAGGATCAATGTGTACAAAAATGTAGATATATTGTTGCAGGAAGATGGTTTCATAATGCTGCAGTTTGAGACAAGAAGTTCTCCAGTTCAGACTTAGATAATATACAGAATTTCCTGCGTGACCACGCCAACTAAATGAAAACTATACAAAGAATGACCCAACACAAGAACACTTTGAGCAAAACATAAAAATTAGGTTTCATTTTGGGAGGAAATGTTATTTATCAATGCAATTAAGAGGATACACAGAAACGTGATGAGATGCATTTTGAACATGCCTTGTTGGATTGATATTTTCCTAGTCGCACCTGAGCCCCCCAGATTCATCTTATTCTCCAAGCGAAAAGAGAGCTACTCTCACCAAAGGAAAGGAAAATAATACATGATGAGGACAAACCGGTCAAGCACCGCCACAAAACTATCATATCCCCCCCCCTTGTGAACGCTAGTCCATTGTGGTTCAAAATAGCCACGGCAGCCTTGGTTACCACACAGGCTATGTGGATGTAGCTGAGGGATTTGAATTGAAGATTGAGCTGGAACCACGGACCATGGTGACACCCCCGTCTGCAGCCTTTTCTCGGTTCAATCTTAGCTCATTACAGCCCTGAAGATTTTCCAGCCACTGTGATAGTCACAGTCAGTGGCCCAAGAAAAAAGCTGAAGAGGTCCTGCAGAGCGCATGATACACAGTTCCTCTGAGGATCACACATCGCTATATAGCGTGGGGGGAAAATCACTGCAATAAAAAACAAGGAAAATAACATAACAAAAACATACATATGTAGTCGTTTCAGTGATAAAATACATATATACACACACACACGGCACTGCACCATCATTGCAGTGTAACAAGAACAAGCAGGCGTTGAGTTTAGGCATCCTAGAGAAGTCACATGACCAGCCAGGGGGAAAAAAAAAACAAAAAAACACACTTCTCCCACAGGCGGCTCACCAAGAAGTGCCCCGAAATCCGTTATCACTCTCAGCTCTTAGCTCTTTAGAAACAAGGAAATCCCTGCACCTACCGTATGGTCATCATATAGCAACAGTAAAATCACTTACTGATCATTTTAACAGACATGATGCAATTAGTCATTTTAAACTGAAATATGAACAGGTGTTCTGGTGTTCTGTTGTTAAAAATGTCTCCATGTAATTATTAACATCAAGTCTTACATTAACCGGCCAATTTATTAGATACACTTTCCTATTAGACGGTTGGACACTCCTTTTGCTTCCAGAACTGCCTTAATTCTTCGTGGCATAAATTCAACAAGGTCAAAAAACCAGGTGGTTTTGTGAGTTCCTGTTGACTTCCTGTCAGCTCAAAGCAGTCTGGGCATTTTCCCCTGACATCAACAAGACATTTTCTCCCAGAGAAATGTTGCTCACTGGATATTTTCTCATTTTCGGATTCATTCCCTGTAAGCCCTATGTTTGCATGGAAAAGTCCCAGTGGATTATCAGGTTCTTAAATCCTTAGATCTGCCCTTATGGCACCAACAACTATGCCATGTTCAGTCACCTTTCTTCCCCTTTCTGATGCTCAGTTTGTTCTTCAGCAGGCTATCATCATGTCTACATGTCTAAATGCACTGAGTTGCTGCCATGTGATTGACTCAGATTCAGTCAATCAGCAGCTGAACAGGTGTACCTAATGAAGTGACCAGTGACTGTAGTTATCCCTGAGGCTTTTTTCTTAACCTAATAACCAGTGACAGTTTTATGGCTAGGGTCATGGTTATAGTTAGCACAACATTCACAGTTTTTTTTTAACTTTTTCCTGAAATGTAAAAGCAAACAGAACTATATATGAGAATAAGCTTTGAAACCAAGATTTTGGCCTTAAGAAAGACTATGTTAAAACGAAAACAATTTGCTAAAAACAAAGCCTGAGATCTAATATGGAACTGGAAAACATCAGTGCTTCAGATTAGGTAAGGTAGCGCAACATGAGGCGATGATAGTTTACTAGAATTAAATCAGTAAGTGTGAAAATATTTAAGTTGCTTAAAAAAAAAAGCTTTGGCTGCTCCTTTGTGTTTTGCCCATTGGTGATTTGGCAGAAGTTTTACACCAGATGCCCTTCCTGACTCTGAAGAGAATCTTGGTCACAGCGTTCCTCTCATAGCACTGTAGTTAAAAGATTTTATGGAAAATACGGACAAACCTGAATGGACACATTTATGGTGAGGGGAGCTTGCAAGGCGAATGTGTAAACCACTATACTATTAAAACCAAATTAGATAAATAATAGCTCAGTTTTAGGAAAAAAACAAAATAAATGAGGCAATATTATGTACAATCTTAAATAGATTACCGATTTAAGTTTTTCCTG